>CABFWB010000973.1:129927-201706 GCA_902151455.1 Timema bartmani
ATTTTATTTTTGTGGATTGACACAAACCATCATCAAGTATCTGAATGATCAGGTGACCAATGATTTTTGTTTTATTTTTTTGACAAATTTTAATCAACATGTTCAAATCAAGTTATTAATTAATATAAAATCTATGCATGAGAGTACTTTATAAAAAATGCCCCATATTAAAGCGGAGACAGAGCAGAAAAATGTAATGTAAAACCAACCTCAATCCACACTGCCAGGCTTAGAACTTTGAGCTCTATGTCAACAACAGCCAAGTTAAACTTAAGTCGAATGTCTTGAATGCTTCGGAACACTAGGTTATAAATACCTACAAACATATACGATGCATCCATTAAAAAAAAAGTTCACATCCTCTAGAAATTATGTCTACCCACCAATAATCATGACCTCATCTTGGATATCACTGAGAGGCCAAGTCTTAACATCTGTTCTAGGAGTAATTTCTTTGTTCTTCAGTTGGTCCAGGTAAAGCGTACTTGAATGCTGTTCGGTCAAAGCTTCATCAAGTAGCTTCTTACGATCACTGGACAGGTTAGTGCGAGAAACTGTCGCGAGTCTCATACCAGCCTTGACCTGTAGTCAGAAAGTAGAGAAATATAACTATGTATGTGACCAAGAGGATACAAAAATAATTTGCCGAGTTGCCTGAATTTTCTTAAGTTTTCCAGAGAGTTTATAAGTTACTATTGGTTGAAGATCTTAAACTTCTAGAGGAAACTTTTAAAATTTTAATTTGTTTGTATTACAAACTGATACACGATGATTGTCCATAGGATCAGCATTGATAGCTGAATCAAATTTAATTAAGTGAGAATTGATAAAAAAAAATATACTTTCAACAGTTGTCACAATTAGACTTAATACAACTACTCAGTGAAAGATGACCCTGGATACAAGACGAGCCAAGATGGCCCAGTGGTAGAGCATTGACATACAAAGTCAAAGGTCCTGGTTTCAATTCCTGTGATAAAGGTTGTCATTTTTCACTTCACTGAAACCTATAAGAATTATAACCAAGCTAGTTAATTTTCAGATGCGTAATAGTTAGAGCTCTGTAAAAAATGGTGAGACGCGAGAAAGCGAAAAGTGCCATACAAAGATGGAATCAAGTAATTTTCTTTTGATAGTTTTTAGATATGATTTACAATGTTTTTGAAAAGCGAAATAAAACAAAATCGTCTTGTTACACGAAATCCTCCACACGAAATCCTCCTATACAATTAAATAACACCGCTTTTACAAACAAATCTTTAAATAAACACAAAATTAAGAAGAAACTAAGCAGAAATGTTGACCATACTATAATTTGATTGGTATTTTGTTGTAGTGTAAGCTAACTTTAGGCTACAAAATTGTGAAATATGCAGCCAAACTTGACAAAGAATTTTAAAGCAAATATATTAGGTTTCAATAAGGGCTGTCAAACTCGATTCCTCGATACCCTCGATTATTAATGGTATCCAAAGAATCGAGAATCGATCTTAATATTACGATTCTTGCTACTTCGATTCTTATCCCTCAATAAAAAATAGCAAATAAACAAAACGGCAACATTCAAAATAGGTAATAATCGATTTTCTCTCATATAAATTTAATTGTCGTTTTATTTAAATACCAGCAAATTGTAAATATACCGTAATGGCTCGAATATAGTATGATTCTGAATATAATACGGCCCTAACATTTTGAGGTGTTCTACATGAAAAATAAATGGTCTCGAATATAATAGAACCTGACATTATGACAGTATCAAGAGGTAAAAAAACTTAACAACTTTGACACACTTTTTTTTAAAGTAAAAGTTAAGTGAGACTGTCAGAATATACAAATCAATTCTAAACAAATAAATATAATACATATACTAGAATGGCAATTTTCTGTAATATATCGATAGATGTATCATTAATTTATAGATCACAGCGTGTATATCGAAAGCTACGATACCCCTACCTAATTAAAATGGCTGCTCTCCTGTAATTATATTCTTTGTCGCTTTTCAATTTTTAATGTTTTATTTAGCTCTTTGAATAAGACAAGTTTAATAAAAATAGAACAAAAATCAATGCTAGTAAAAATGGAGCAAAAAAGTTATATTTATTTTAATTCAATATATCGTTGCCAAAACTTCATCAATAATATCTGGCGAGCTAAAGTGCGTAGGATCAGTTATGGTGGAGGACTTGACATTTTTGTAACGTGTGAAATGTGTTCTTCTTTCAGTTATAAAATCTGCAATTTATTGAATTAATTTTGAGTTTATGTGAATTTTTAGTTTTGAAGACTTTTAGTGTGTCTAGTAAATATCTATAAGATTGTGAGATTAAAGTTTCAAACGATCATGTGTTGTAATGGTAGAGTCAAAGTTTCGCATTGAGTGGGGAGAAGAGTATCAGGCACGTTAGATTTTCTAAGCAACAATGCTTGGAAAAATAATGAAAAAGAAAATGTTCAAGAATCAAAATCGAGAATCGAGGCTGAACTTAAGAATCAGAATCGAGATAAACAGGTATCGTGACATCTCTAGTTTCAATAATAAATTTTAATTTTGTATACATTGTCTCAATATGTAAATAATACCTAAACACCTCAAATTACATGTAATTTTGAATAAACACGAAATAACATCAAAAAGTGAGATTTAAAAACGAAATTAAACTAAAAATAAAACCATTTTTTAAGGGCTCTAATAATAGTGAATCAGTACTGTATGGGTGAAAGGAATGGGTGTTTTACCTTTTAATTCATTATGAAATTTTAAAATTTGTTCTATTTTATAGTATGATTTCATGCCTCTGTTAAAGATTATTTGACAACAAAAATATAAATATGATATCAAAGTGGTATGCTGCATAGTTACAGATAAAATATGATCACTACAATATACATATTTATTTGTGTTTTACAGTGGCATGTATGTTGTCAATGGGTTTACCTTCTATAATCATACAGTTGATGAAAATGTAATGTGGTTTTTAATAACTTTTGTATTAGTTTGCTCTACCGTACACAGGAGTTTATTACAAAGTAGACTTTTTTTGTGGAGAGCTTATATCCTTGTAATCTTGGAATATATGTGTGTGTGTGTGTGTGTGCACGCATGTATATATATATATATAAATTTTTTTAAGCTATACATATTACTTAACTTTGATTTTTTTACTTTTTCAACGTTTCGCACACCCTTAATATATGTGTTAACTTAATTATCTTTTTCCCCTTCCTGTTTTATTGCTCATCTGGGTTGTATGATTTTAATAAAAGAAATAGGGCAGAAATGAAGAATGTAGAATTTTGAAAATAATTATTTATGTGGAGGGAATGGGAAACATTTAAGGCAAAACTACCAGTTTCGAACCCAAACATACTTGTCACTAGTAAACAAGACTATATGAGCTTGACATTTAGTCTGCGTACCCAACGATACAGGTATTATTTTAAAAGAATTTGAGGATTAATATTTGTATGCAAGATCTGAAAGAAATGTTAGATTAAAATTCAAGAAAAATAGAATTCAAGTTATCTTTTGTGCCACGTGATAGCTAAAAAAAATTGGTTAACTTCACGTAACCAGAGAATCAATAAAGAATATATAGGAGCTCACCATGAAAGGCATGAAGTTCTGTCTCTCTGCCTCTACAGGTTCTTCAGGATGTCTCGTGTCAGACTTTCTGCTGACAAAAAAACTTGTGAACGCAGCCACTTCCTTTTCCTTCTTCCTTTTGGCTTCTTCCTCAGCTTGTTCCTTTAGTTTCTTCTCTTGCAGCCTCACATCCTCTTTCCTACGACGTTCTTCTTCTTTGGCTTTTCTTTCGTCTTCTTTAGCCTTCTTCTCTTCATTTTTTAAACTGAACAAACATTAAACTATAAAGTGATAAACATTAAAATTAAAATTAGCAGAGACTCAACAATAGATGGTTGTAAGATATTTAAATTGAAATTAAATTGAAATCTTTCCCCAAAAATGTGATTATACTTGCTCTAAATTCAACCTTCTTCATGCTTAGCTCATTAACGTCATTAGTATGTATGCATATACACTTTTGAATAAACTTAACAGTTATGAATCTTTATAGCCTAAAATGTTTTTATCATGGTGGATTCCAAACCCTTCATATTCTGTCTTAAGGTCCACTAACAAAATGTGAGCACAAATATCTGGAATCTGCTAAAAGCTGGTAAGCCAGTGTTGAAGATTCTCAGGAAGCATGTAATCTTAAATATAAGTTATCCGCATAGGTAGGCACATGGACAAAGGAGTATTCTTGTCGGGTCTGGTTTGTAAGTGATGTGGAGGTCAGGATTCAAATCTCAGCCAGGTTTACTACGTGTTTTATTTCCTAAATTAATCTCCAATTTCCTTCCACCTAAAAGCTGGTACACTTTCTTTCCGCTTTCCTCATTTCTATCTCACAAGTGTAAATATGCTGATAGTGCAGATGGATGGTGAGAAAAGGAGAAAAAAACTATGGAGAGAGAGAAAGTGTGATAAGATACATCTACATTAAGAGGTTAATATATTCTATAGTTGATGTGTCAGTGATTCTATAACTAAGCGTTGCCTAAAATAATTCTGACAAAGTCTTTCACTACCTACTTACTATCTTGTTTAAGTTGAATGTATCATCTTTGGTACTATAAAGAATTTTCCTTACACATATATCAGACAGCTGACTATGCTGACCATTGCCAATTAATCTTATGACCTTTAAATGCAAATAACCATCTCCCTAAGTGAGAAAACCATCCTGCATGCACAATTTAAAAAAAAACAGAAACAATAACCATACAAGTTAATTACCTGTAACAAAAGCTATCAGGAGACGCATAAATAAATCTGAGACACAATATTGATGTTCAACCCTAAATATGATAGTTTTAATAAAAATAAAGTTTGGAGAATGATGGAGGAGCTGAAGTATAAAGAGGAGTTGCAATGAGAGTAAAGATTATGTATGAGGATAGCATGAGTTGTGTTTAGTCAGAGATGAGGTGGATGGAGTGGCTCCAAATAAAAAATTGGGTGAAGCAAGGGAGTGTTCTCTCACCACTATTCTTTGTAATGGTAATGGTAATGGTCATCGTCATGAATCAAATGGTATGGAAACTCCGGGAGGAACAATGAAAGCCATGATGTTTGCTAATTACCTGATGGTATGGAGGGAGAAGGAAGAGGAAGTACAGGAACAGCTACAGAAATGAAATGAGGAAGTGAAAGAATGTGGAATTAAATTTACCATAGTGATGTGTGAAGTGATGGTGATAACAAGGAAGAGAATAAGGCTTAATAAAGTTATACAGTTGGATGGAGTAGAGCTGAGAAAGATAAAGAATGTAAAGTATCTTAGAAGTGTGATTGAGGCAAATGGTGGAAGTATAAAAGAGCTAGTAATAGGAAGAGGGCAGGAGGTAGAGTTGTTCTAAAAGTGGGTAAAAGACTTGCTATGGAGAAGAAAAGTGCCCTTGAAGTGTAAGGGGGAAGTATTTTACAGGGCATATTTTGTACCTATAGTCACATAATGCATCAGAAGCATGGACAATGAATGTAAGAAAGACTAGGAAAGTGGAGGCCATTGGAATGAAGTTTGTGGGGAGCATGTTAGTTGTCACAAGGAAAAAAGAGGATAAGGAATAAAGTTATCCTGTAAAGAGTGGGACTGCAGGGAATATATGTGATAGTATGGTCATGTGATGGTGAAAGAGGAGAGAGTACTGAAGAGAATGATGGAGATGTATGTAGGAGAAATACCAAAAGGTAGACCAATCTTTATAAGGAAAACCTCTTTTCACTTTATGAGGTAATTGTATTATATTTGGAAGAAGGTATAGGAAAGGTGGATAGAAACACATAAAAGGGGGACGAACACAATATGGCCTTTACAATTAAAATAAGAACACAGTTCAAACTTTACACTGCTGCTTCTGGACAAAGAGGTAATGTCCAATGTCCATTGTCCAATGGCAGCAATGTAAAGTGTGAACTGTGTTCTTTTCATTGTAAAAGCCATATTGTGTTTCTATCCACCTTTCCTATACCTTCTTCCAAATATAATATAAAAGGTAGACCAAGTAAGAGATGGGAAGAGCAAGTAAATAATGTGTGTAAGTGAGAGGAGAAGAATGGAAGCAATTCAAGGAGGAAGAATGGTGAAAGAATAAAGGAAGATGAAGGCATTTTACTAACCAGACCAGGCCATAGGCTATAAATAGTCATCATAATGATGATTATTACTCAACCCAAAATAGTAGAAAGGTAGAGCATGAACTGTACAGCAGTAGTTTCTTACAAATTATTATTTAAAAAACAAAATACTAACTCTATTTCTGCCTGCCTCTTCTTTTCTTTTTCCTCCTTTTCTTTTTTCTTTTGCTCATCTTTTTCCTCTCGTTCTTTTCTTCTCTGCTCTTCCTTTTCTTGTTTTTGTTTTGCCCTTTCTTCTTTCTCTTCTGTTCTTTTCTTTTCTTTCTCCTGCACAAACCAATGATAAGATTAAATAACACAAATGAGCTGACAATTTTTTGTTTTGAAACCATAAAATTAAGAATGGGTGGTTTCAGTTATTCGATACCTCAGATCCGCCAGTTCTGCACTTAAAAATTGAAGCCAATTTCAGTTTTTAAAAGTAGATTTTTGGTTCTTTACATTTATTAAATCTAATGTATATAAATTTTAAAAATAAATACACATAATGAAATGAATGTATTGACAAAGATAGTTTAGAATTTTTCATGTATTTTAAATATATTCTTAAATTAGTTTTAACACACATGATTTATATTCTGGAACATAATATGGCTTGTTAGTAGTTAATGATTTAACTTTTAGATGTTTTAGTGGAGACCAAGTGGTTTAAAACCGTCGTGATGCTTGAAATTTACATCTGAGTATTGAAAAACTATATCGGTATAATAAAACTGACATCTAAACTGGAACCATTCAAAATTTTGAGCTAAAATGAATACAATTGGTAAATATTATACACAAATATAAACTGGTAAATACATAACTTATAAAGAATTATAAATCACTCTCAATTAAAGAGAAATGAACCATGTAAAGACCCCTTATGAGAAAATTTGAAACCTTATGAAAATACTTACTATACTCTTTGAAGTATAATTTAGACAATGCACTTGATTTTAACTTACATTTGATTAAAAATTGATATTAAAGGGGATTTAAAAACTGATAACATACATATAAGACAGTGGCGGCTGGTGATGTAAAAACTAGGGTGTGATAGGGTGTGCAGAAAATCAAAATTGTAATGAATATTTTACAAATATGTTCATATTTTGTTTGATATCAAGACAATACCAACATAAAAATATGGGCCCATGTAGTTTTATTAAATCAACAAAGCACATGCATGCGTATAAATAGCCCTACATACGTTATATTTATATATGGTTTATGTATGTAGGCCTATGTATATACATAGGCCTACATCCATAAAAAATAACTGTTTAGATCTACTTATCACACAGCTACATCATAGTGAGCCAAGCAGGGTAAACTCACTATTATTAGGGTTAAATAAGAGTACATACGTTTACCTGACCTAAAATTTATAATAATGGCATTTTTGAAAAATGTGAATTTTGTTGCTTTCAATTTTTAAAAATAAAATAGACAATGCTATTATTTATGTTTTTAGTGAGGATTTACTCGCATCTAGATATCATATTCTGAAAATTGAAAAATGACACCTGTTCACGAGAATCGAACCTGGGACCTTTGGCTTAGTACGCCATTGAGCTATCCAGGAATTGTCCCATGCTAAGGGTCATTCTTCAATCATATTTTAAGGCAGAGTCTATGATGGAAGTGTGGAAATCATTGGCCACAAATGTGTGATTTACTAAGATCATGAGCTATCAGATAACGCAGCCATCTTCGACTTGGTAGTTGGCTTATTGCTGCCACTTGTACAATTATTATACCTGTAAGGAATCGCATATTTAAGAATAAAATAGCCAAAGGTATTATATTTGGTTTTAGTGAGGATTTACATGCATCTAGATATCATATTCTGAAAATTGAAAAATTCTCGCTTATATGAAATAGTTTAGATTAGCCATGTATTTAGAGCGCCTTACAAAATAGCATGCAAGGTAAACAATACAAAGACTTGATTATATTACAGCAAACATATTCAAGAATATTTTTAACTTATAATTTGAGTTTGTAATCACATTTTTTGCTCTGCAAACTTTTTAAATTAAATATGGTTTTTAATTATTATACTATACTGATAAATATAATGTATCACTATTTAGAATAATTATATTGCAGTGTATTCATCTTTAAAGAAATATTGCAAAAAAAACTATTTGCTATGTCTATTTACCCTTTCAATAAGCTAATATGCATTTCATAATATAAATAATTATATTCTGTATGTGGCGACAGAAGATTTAAACAAAGTATCTTTGTATATTTTTTAAAACTTCACTCCTAAATTACCACTCTAAAGACAGTTACTTAAAATGATTTGTTCTAAATGCTTGGTTACCTACTCTCAACTAAATAATGACTGGACTCACCAGGGTCCCAAACGTCCTAGTTTGCTTGGATTAGCTTGAATGTCCGACTTTCAAAGGCTGTGTGTGATAAGGGGAGATAGTCAAAATACTCAAATGTTCACAGTAACAATGTGCACATTCGCCAAGTTAAACCTCTCTAAGAGCGTCGGTATTCTGTCAGGCACATGCGCTTTAGCGCTTCAACTTTTACCAATACTTCTAAGCATAAAACCCAAACAGGTAGTAAGATGCGATGCTAAAAAACTTCTATCGCTCACACCGGGCTGCCAAACTGCATACAAGACATTATCTCCCAGGCTCACAAATGCCACAATTGCCAACATTACACCAGAAAAGTGCTAATCATAATAAAAGAACGTGATAAATTTAGATAGACTAATTAATTATTTCAACCTAAAATAATATTTAATTGTAATCAAAATATTGGGTGTTCATGTGCACATGTCCTCATATACACGAGCCGCCACTGAGATAAGTTGAATTTGTGATATAGTGAACTATTACCAAGCTCAAAGATTTTCTTATAAAACGTCATTTTTCCTGTTTTCTTTAAATGTAATCATTTTGTTTGGTTTTTATTGTATTGTTTTATAGTTAATACTATTCTTAGCACTTAAGCATAGTAAGTTTTCCATATTTTAAAATAAATAACCAGCCAACAATGTCAATAAATAATAAAATTGGAACATTGCCCTGGAAAGACATATTAACACTTCACACCTGTTTATCTTTTTACTCAACTCCATCATTCATGAAAAGTCTGTATTATGGTGCTGTCATTGTTTTTATCAAGTTGGAGAGTTTGTTCATGATTATTTGTATATGATTGTACTACTGATGAGGTTCAACATGGAACGCTTACGATTGTGCAGTGGCAAAACAGCATGTACACATGTGCGGGCTAGTTCAAGGACAAGCCAAAAGTAGCAGTATTGTAGGGGAGTAGTGAGCAGCCGTGTGGTGCTTACTGTTTTTCTTAAAAACAATTTTTACTCTATGAAGCATGGATGGCAAACAAAATGATCCCTAACTTGCCACCTGCCAGTGTACTAGTTATTGACAACATGCCCTACCACACCGTTCAATCAGACCCACCACTGACATCTTCGCGTAAAATAGTAATAATGAATTAGGTTGAACAACACAAAATATTCCCTTCATTAATACTATGCTCAAACATTAATTATATCCACTTATTCAAATACACAAACCACAATTTAAGACATGTAGGAGAGATACATTGCTAGCAAAGTATGGATATTTTGTCATACATCCACCCCCATTCAATCCTGAATTGATATTGGCATTGGCCAAGGATATATTTCTATAAAGACGCTTACATTCAATGTAAACACTGTTGAGAGCCTCGCGGAGGAAAAATTTAACTCTATAATGAAAGGGGAATGGTTAGCACATGATGCACATGCACAAAGAATACTTGAAATCAGAGCAAAGAATTGATGTATCCGATAGTATTATCATCAACTTGGAGGACGATTCGTCAGACGACAGCTCTAGCGAAAACACTTGGGTGATGATGGCGATAATGAATGGCATGGAAATTTTGAAGATATTTAGGGTAAGTAGTACATGTTTATGTTTGTGGTAGTAACGGATGTCTCATACCTAAGAGAGAGAAAGAAACATTCTTATCTACCCCCACCATATCCCTCTCTCTCTCGTCCCTTACATCCCTAACTGCGTTGTCGAGTTCCATGGAAATCTCACCAGTCGTATCTGCTTTTCTCTGCAGTTTGTGTATTAATTTTTGAAAATATTTCTAATGAGAATGAGAACAAGAAAGATGTATCATTGTTAAGGCCAAATAAATAATATTGGATGTTATTTTCAATATGACTGTTTTTAAGCCAACAAGAAAGAAAAATCAATGAGCTTTTTTTTTAGCACCACATCTTACTACCTTTTCAGGTTATACACAAATGTACTAATTACACTAACGAGATAAGGATGAGAAAGGTTGAATTCATAAGAAATGTACCTGCATTTATGTGGAGGGAGAGTGGAAAACAATTATGGAAAAATCGCCCTCAGTGATTCAAACACCGATCTACCTGTCCTCGGCAGTCTAATCTTTTGCGAGAATGACACCTTAGACCATGGTGCCACCGAAGCAGGTCAATGAGTAGCTAATCTAAAAATAAAAGGGTCAACCAACTTACCAGTCTTTGCTTCTCTCTCTCTTCCTTTTTCTTTGCAGAGTCCATCTGCTTCTGTAGTTGTTTTGGTGTCAGTTTCATTGACATTGAAGCAGAATTTGGTGTTTTACGTCTAGGAGTTTTCATCAAAGACTTTGGCGTCACAGAATTTGTTTCAGGTGAGTCAGTTTTATTGCTTGGGGTATTTGATGACTTTGCTGCTTTTATTCTGTTATTGGACAGTGAAGATCTTTTGTTGGCTTTAGTGCCATCATCTCTCGCTTCATCAGATTCAGAATTTAAGTTCGCTTCCGAAATACTAGAATCGTCTTTACTAGTATCTCCTGGTTTACTTTCTTCATTATTTTCTTTTTTACATTTATTTTCCTCACATCCATTTTCTGTTTCAGATTTAGTAGGGGATACTTTTTTATTTTTAAGAGGAGTTACTTGTGTATCAAGACCAATTTTTACTTCATTGGTTTGCATCGACTCATTTTCTGAATCACTTATACAAATTACTTCCTCTATAGTTTTATTGTTTTTAATTTTCTCCGAGTTCTTTGATTCAACATTACGACTCCTTTTCAAGTGTTCCACCTTACCGTCAGTGCTTGCCTTGAGAAATGTTTTTATGCTTACAGATGATACTCTCTTCTCAGGCAGTACCTTATCAACCGTATTCTTGGCAGAACCCAAAAGGTTTTCCTTGGTTTCACAAGCCTTTGTATCATCTGTTCGAACTACTTTAATAACTTTAATGTCATCTGTAGCACTGTCACTGAGTTTACGCTTTTTCTTGGCTTGTAAGCAAGTGGACTCGGAGCGCCCTGAACTTAGCACTTGAAATGGCAAACGAGCTGTAAACCAAAATAAAATATATCATTAAATTATTACAATATAACCATTTTTTTAAGTGAGAAGGCTATATGTATTTAAACTAAGTTAATGAATAAGAAATGAGAAATGTATAATTTTCAATAAATATACCTGTATATGTGTAATTGAAGGGATAGTGGGAAACTATTTAGGTAGGCACCCCAAAGTATACGCAATCAAGACTAGAACCTCAACCACATCTCCGGCAAACCATAATAAAACTAAGTTATTTAGGGAATTAATGTGAACTTTATGAATACAAGTATGCATCATCAAATGACAAATAAACAAATCTAACATAGGACAGAAAACTATATTACACACCCAACTCTGGAGTAATTAACGATACTACCATAACCCTACATGTTAGATACAAAGACAAATTCAACACAAGTAGGGAATTATTTGATAAATTTGCATCTGAAAATCGGCATGTGAATTAGCTCAAACTACAGGAATATTTTATAAAGTCACAACCCTTCAATTGCTGTGCGCTCTCTCTTGCTCTTGCATGCCTCGCTCGCTCTTTCTCACCTTGTTTAGCAGGTAGCTAGGGCAACCTTACTGCCAGGAGGTTTAGAGGGGACAGAGTGGAGCTTACTTAAAAAGAACGTAACACATGTAGAAGAGTCTGGGTTCATTCAGATTGGTGTCAGAAGTGAGATATTGGTGGTGTGTTGTTTGATTTATGATAATAAAAATGGCCACGAATGTTCAAGGTTTGGCAGGTCTTATCCAAGCCTTGTCAGAACAAACTGCTCAAGCTTTGTCAGAACTTACTGAAAGAGACATTAACTTAAATGAATTTGGTCTAATACTCAATGCTTAAGAGCCGCTTGGTGCTCTGTTGCACTTTGTAGCCTAATTGCGTTACCTTGAGCAAACATAAACTTAGGGCACCGGCAATACCTAGGAGTTACAAGTGTAAGTTAAGGTCAATAGATCATAGCTCATACGGCTATTCCCTCGTATGTTCATGTCAGTATAAATGCCAGTAGCTTTCTTTTCTTTTGTAACAGAGCTATTGTTCTCCGGTGTGCGAGCACCATTTACTGAGTATTTGTGTTGGAGTGGCTGGCACCCTTGAAGATAATGTTTTCTCTTATCCATATAGCATTTGGATTGTTTTTAATGTACTTATCTGATTAGTGTCTCTCCTAATTAGGATTTGACCATCCATTTGACTTGTTGCATAAATGATATTGATAAACAAACTACTAACTTGGTTTTATGTTTGACACTGAGAGCTGAGGTCAGTGTGATGGTATTTTTTTATACACTGCAAACAAACTATGGATCATTCCATTTCTCACTAATGTGATGTCCCATGGTAATTGCAGGGTGAAATTAAGCTAATGTATATTAATCATTATGTTTTTATCAATTAATCATTAAAATTTATGTTCACTTAAACATAATACTGTGACTTGTATATTTGCTCTTATCTTCCTTTCTGTAACTATTTGAACTAGGACAGGGAATAATTTTGCTCATCTCAATGTAGTACACCTTTGTAGCATGAAGTAATGGCACTGCAATATGACTGGAAGTGAGCCTTAGAGCCAATAGTTAGTGAAGTTGGCTACCAATGCTTGTGAGCAAGATCAGGGATTGTCGCTAGATATAGTTCAATCTTTAGTTCAAGTCCTGTTGGGGTCTGTGTGTGAGTCTACACTTGATGCTGTAGAGAGCAGTCAAGTCAGTGCAGCGGGTTCTCATAAGTTGGCATACTTGCTTCAAGCACGAGACTGAATCTGACGCTGTGGATGATGCTGTTATTGGTGACGCAATGTAGCATCATTATGAGAAAAATCCTAAGATTTAAAAATCCAATATGGTGGACGCAATGTTGTGCCGGGCTAGTAGGAATTAGCCCACACACTCAATCATCTCAACCTCCAACAAAGAAAATATCGAGTTTCCAAGAACAATGGGCGGTGTTTGACTTACCATGGCCAGGTTGATGTGGTCGTTCTGTTTGATCATTGTTGATGGCCCACATTTAACTCTACTTGAATGATAACTCCCAGAAATATATTGAAATAAATCGCCTCAAGTCTGAGTTTCTCATCATCTGCTCCCCGTGCATGCGTTGAGGCCCGCTTCAGGTATCTGCCTTTACAAGCGCTGTTGTTCTGTGGCGTGATTGGTCAATTCCCCTTCTATTCCTTTCCTAGTCAGGTGTCAATTGGGGAGCCTATTTAACATGATGTATCGCCCAAAATAGGCACAGAACTATATTCAGTATGCTGCAGTGCATATTAAAAGCTTTGTTTTCCTTCGTTAAGAACCTGCAAGAGGTCTCTACTACCCATGACGCTATGGAGTCGGACTCAGCCATGGCCAGGATCGGCGCCAGGTAGCATCCCGCCACTTTGAGGATAAACAACCTGGGGGCTTCATGATCCGACTACTCAACTTAGGAAGATAGTCCATTAATTTGTGTACATGTCTTATAATCCCACAGCGGGTTTTAGGGTACTATCTACAAGTCACTTTCTGACAGTTATTTGTTCACCTAAGCCAAGAACTTGGCGTAGCTCTACTGTGTAGTAATATGTGTGTCTGTTTTGACAGCGTAGCAATCTGTCGCTTAACGACATCGTTATGTTTACTTCTAGGTTATATGGTTATTAATATTTAATTGCTCTTAATGTCTAATTATACCTGTAGATTAAATGCGGCCCATATGGTTCCCTCGGAACAAAATTTAATTTTTATGGTGGTGTATGTCTTGTTGGCCTGGTTTGACCTGTTGTACTTCAAGCCGCTTCAATAGCTGGCTAGTGTGGTTAGAAAAAACAGTTAGCTGTATTAGGTGTAAACACAGTTCACACACTTTAGGATACTCTACTAAACAGTGTTAGGCATTTGGTAATAGTCGCCTAACGAATCCTTGTAGCTCATTATGTTGTGTGCTGAGCCTAGCTACTCCAAAAATGTCCTCTAACAAGAATGAGACACTCAGTCTCCCTTTTTGCTAGGAGAACGTCAGCACCAAGAAACTAGGAGTTACTATTTGGTGTTCATGGCCTAATTAGGCCTTTGCCCAAGTCAATTGTGTTGTGTTCTCCTTGCTTATGAACACTCCAAATTTTAAATATTTGCCAGAAGTGTTCAAGGTGGGTCTCTTAAGGCACTTGCAAATGTTAGTATTTAACACCCCTTAGGTGGCTTCCTTAAGATTTCTTGAAAGATTGCGGCCACATTCTAGTGTATACTTTTCTAACAAGTTTTGATAGGGGGCATCTCCATGAAGTTATATTTAATCAGTGCAGTCCTAATTAGGACTTAACTATCCCTAATGTAGGGGATCTTGGTAGTTGCCCCTGATCCTCGGCCTTGACGTTCTCGCAGTTGATAGATGAGCTCATATGGGCAAGAAACAATATAAAGGCTGTCGCCTAGTAACCTGGCAGGTATACATTGGAGTAATAGAGCTATATGAGTTAACATTAAAATTATCTGGCTGGTGTACTAAATTATTCTAGCTATGCACTTATGAGTTTATTTGTTATGAGCTTTAAGCCTTTAAAGTTATCCTATTTCTGTGCAGGAGCTGCCAATTTAAAACCTATTCTCTTTGTTAGATGCCTCGTTCCCCTATTTGTAGGAATTCCCTACTTAATGTTGACAGTTTGATTAAGTTAGTTATATGCTTTCTAATATCGCTTCATAAAGCTCCATTAATATTGGTATGAAACTCAGTGAATCAGACAGCCTGCTGTTTGGGCTAGATAACTCTCAAAATGGTATTAGTAAGAAGGGTTATTTATGATGAGTATAATAGTACCTTATAGCTTGCTTTCTCTACCAGTGACTCAATGTTTTGGTATTATAGTTTATTCATAGAGAATTCATTACGACACCCATCAATGGGTAACTTCATTTGTAACTTATCTTTAAGTTCAATAAAATATTGTTTCCCTTGTTCTTGTTCTCTCAATTATAACACCCTCCATAGTGGAGGATTTCAAAAAAACAAGGACCAGACTTCACTCAAAATCCAAAGTTGTGCCTGTAAGGCCTAACCCCTAATTTCAAATAATTATATATTAAGTTTTTCACATTTAAAAAACTTTTTATGACCCAAAGCTTGGGAACCACTGATTAATTGTAATGTTTTGTATAAGAAGACATTTTTTCAATGTAGGTTATTGGTAATGCATATAAATAACTTTACATCCTTCTTAAAAATAGTTGCTTTTATCATTGCTTATGTTAACTGTAGCAAATTGATTTATAAATACAAAATATTGTTCCTCCATTACAAAACAAAACTGTGGATTATTCCTCGAGTTTAGTATTAGTATTTAACATGCACTTTCTGAACTGTCTTATCATATCAGCACAGGAATTAGTTTAAACTAGCCTAATTCTAGACCAAACACAACAGCTGTTAATATATCACTGTGAAAGGGAAACCCCAATTTCTTCAATAAACATTTTTTTCAGTAATGCCAGGTAAACCAATGTACTTTAACATTGTTACTTTCCATAATGTATTGAAAATAAAACTGCCTCCCAAAAACTAATACCATGTTAAGCCTCGTGAAGTGTCCTCCGCTTAGCCAAGCTCTATCCAACAGTTGGGTGTGCAATAGAAGTTTTTTGCCGTATGTTATTTAAGCTGAATTTCTAATCTTTAAAAAACGTTCATTTAATAACTTATCTATCTCCTGTTCCCCCATCTAAGCTTATTATCAGTGGCGTATTGTGAGAAAATTAATAGGTATGCTGTACTCTAAAAATTGCAGGGGAGATTTGGGGGCCCGAGAACCCTCAAACACCGTTGTCCAAGAACGTCAAGGGATTATTTCAAGGAAAATATTTGAAGATGTGTGCCTATAGAAAAGTGGTTCTGCTTCTCAGATAATCTGGAAAGACTTTTCAGAAAATCTGGAAGCGCTGGGAATCAAACTCAGGTCCTCTGGGTCCGTAGCCAAAACCTCTGACCACTAGACCTCTGACCACTATCTACTCGGTTAGAAATTTAAGTGAATATTAATGTCGGGGCTAGGAGTGGTATGGGCACATTTCTGAATTCATAAGAGAGACAAATCCTATTCAATTAGCCTAGTGTAATTAAACGCACACAGTTAGCCATACCCAAAGCATAAAATCATAATAAGAGTAAAATGGAGTGGTAGGGCCTGCATAGATCAAGCGTCCATCAGATCTTGGTGAGAGGGAATCAGGTGGATTCTCCAACTCATGTTGCAATTAAAACTATTTATTAAAGCCTAACTTATCTCACACAATGCTGATTGAAAGCAAACGAGTCTCTCAACTTGATAATTTATGATCCAGAAGCTATTTAGAGATCATTTCGGACTATTAATACTCTAGCATTACGTCATTGGTTTATTGCTAAGATATTTACCAATATATTTTGCTGTAAGCAGGGGTGCACCCAAAGGGGAGAGGGGCAAACAGGGTATGTACCCCTCCCTTCCACCCCAATACCACAGATAATTTTCATATAAATTTAAATGAAATGAAGTATAACTAAAATATTTAGCATTGAAGATGTGTCAAATGTAAAGGCTACATTTTAAGACCAGGCTTCTGACTTAAGCCTAATATTCAAAAGGTTTACCGTTACACACACAAAATTGGCAATGGAAAAAAAACACAATAGCTTTGATACCATGTGCATTATTTAAATCTCTTAGTTACTATAAAACTACTCCAAATAATTTCTAAAAGCATTTAGTGTTCATAAATATTCTCAGCCTTCAGGGGTTAAAGGGCTGTGCAACCCCAAACCCGCTCTCTGCATCAAAATTTCATTCTTGCTACAGCCTTGATTGAATGCATCCCCCAAAGTAAATGGCTGGCATCGCCATTGATCAAGTAAATTATATGAAAATATATTTTACTTTACCTTCTCCTTCTAGATCATCTTAAAATGGTGAAATTACACTCCTGACTTTTAGGATTCTTTGATGTATAATTATTAGTATGTAAAATCACAATTACTAATAAGTTTTTAATGTAAAACAAAAACTAAAAGAACACTATTAAAACTCCGTACATCCTTTCTACTAAAGGGTCATTCCATGTCAAATCAACCAAAAAAAATTCAAATTCAAATTCACCATCACCGATTTCAACCAAACTCAACTACAAATATACCAAGTTTCATAAAAATCAAAAATGGTCGGTTTGAGAGCCTGGTTGATTTGACATGGAATGACCCTAAAGAAAAACAAGAATTATAATCAACTACGGTTAAAGAAGCCCCCCCCTTATCCCCTTCCTCACTCTACCAGTGCTGAAATGCCTCAATTTGAAAAAGTGGTCAAATGTGTTTGCCAAATACATGTGACTAGAATACCTAAACATAACTCAATGTATTTAATTAGTGTATAATTTAAAGTTTGTTACATATACTAGCTATTATTTTACAATTAATTTAATATATATCGTATGTAATTTTACTTAAACTATACTAAATTAGCTTAATAAATAAACATTGTGATCTTGAATCTTTTTTCAACAGTTGGCACAATGCTTATCCTGCTACACATGAACAGCATGACCTAGGGTGTATAAACCTGAACTCATTGGCCAATTACTTGTGGGCGAGCGGAAAGGAATGTGTTGCAACCCCCTAGACATTGGACAAGGTCATTAGAGCCTCCCTACCATGCCTTGCAGTTTTCAAGGAGCAAGCCCTGGGTTTCCTATTGTGTTTTGTAGAGCCTTTTGGAAGAAGAATTACTTAAAACACAGTATTCTTGGAATATGAACCAATATTAGTTTTAAAATTAATAATTCATTACATATGTATTTATTAACCACTTAAACATTAGTATTTACACAGTTAGCACAGATAACATTGAATTTTTTAAAAAAACTAGTCCATATCGTTATGGGTATGCGGCGCAGGACTAGCATACCTGGAGAATACGCCAATGCTAGTTAGATACCTAATAACCATCATATTAGCACTAAGGTGTAAAGAGAAAATATTAATTGAAACACTTATTAAATTCTCAAGAGTAGAAAATAAAACATCCAGGCAAACATGGCCACCATACAACTTTAAGTTTCATTTTCTTACCTTGCTTCAATTTCTTTCTTGGGGGTGTTACTAAGTCAGTCTTTCCTTTTGCATTGTCTGAAACAATAACAATATCTACAAAATTTTGTGTGGGGAAATAAAAATAAATATAAAATGAATACAAAACACACAAAATTAAATCTACTCTTTATATGTTTATCTGAAAAGAAAGATAGAAAAAAGTTAAATGGTTGGTAGGTTTAGGCCTTAATTATATCATCAAACCACTCTTGCATTGTAAATCACGATATTCTCTGAATATAGGACAAGACATTAAATTGATTATGCTCTAGTCTAGTTTTAAAACATAATTATTTATTTTGTATTTTCAGACAGTAAGCAATATTTATTTCTAAAGAGAATGAACATCTAATACAATCAAAATATTTGCAAGTCATTACAAACCTTCTTCAATAGACATGTCCTTCGTCTTCATAACAATGCCAAGAAATAGTGTCTTAATTTTTTTCTTTCTTTTATATACCTAATTATATTTTATATATGACCTGAAAACAAACAAAAATGTGTAAAGATGGCAGTACTGTAAATATAAATGAAAAACTCCCAACAATCTAGTTTAAAAACCAAACAGATGAATAACTTACTAAATAGTCAAGTAAACACGTGGACTTTTTTTTTTTTGCAGACTAGTTTGTTATACTGAGTTTCTATACAAACATCACATTACTTATTTGATAGGGTTGTGCAAAGCTTTGAAATGTCAGAGTAGAATGTCAACTCTCCTTTAACTTCAGTACCCACAATTTTCTTTGCAGCTTCGAAACTTTTCAAAGTAAGAAGAAAACTTTGTTAGTTTATAAACAGATTTTAAATATCTTACTAAATATGACTTATTTCAACATAATAGTTTTTAGCACTTGTTAGTTCATCCTTTTAAAAGTCAGCACATCTACATAACAGGGCTGTGGAATCAAGAGTCATAAGCAATTTCTAGTGGAGTCAGAGTTGTAGTTGGTAAAATCGAACCCTCGAGCTTCAAAATAAAAACTTATGATATCATAACAATATTTGGTAAATACATCATTTTAATGTTATATCTTTTTTCAATATATAAGAATCAATGTTTGTAATTTTGTTAGGCAAATGTATTTAAACATAGATTTGTAATGCTAAAGATGCTGCACATGGAGTAATCTGTATTGAAACATTTTTTCTGCAGTAAATTTGTTATTACTAATTAATGTGATATGATTGTGTGTATTCCCACCTGAGGAGGTCCAAGTATATTTACGAATATCCTTATGCTTGAAGCATAGACCATACAAAGAATGCGTAATCAGCATTGCTTGAAGCAAACTTACCCCCAACCAATTTGCTTTTGATTGTTTTCTCGCACGTGCTTCATACTACCAGAATATTATCATCATTTTATTTGTATTTTAGATATCTCTTAATTTTAGACTTTATTTTTTAAATGTTTTGGTTTAATATTTATGTTCATTGATTTTGGTGCTAAATTTTAGATAATAAATCAAACTATTATGTGTATTTGTGTTGGTAAACTTCTGAATGTGGCTTAGCATTTATAATTTTAAGTCGACTGTGAATGTGTTTCGACCATAATGGTCACACAATCAAGACCTCGCAGAGCCAGTAGAATTTGGACTTATACATCCCACAGCCATTTTGTCTTTAGAACGGTCTACACCAGCCTCCAAACCTCTCGCTAGTGAACATGACACTAATTTTGACGATCCTTCAGAAATTATTTTGATCAATTCAAGTAACAATACGAAACAATCACAGTAAACAGCACCTATTATAACATTTTCAATCTTCCTTTTAAACTTACCTAGAATAGGTGGGTCTACTCAAAGTACGATTAGTACTTATTTTCATAAACCTCTGTCTGGAAAAAAAATTGAAATAGATTTTACACTTGTAGAAAAATTAGTTAAAAATTATCTTCCTTATCAAATTGTACAAAGCCTTCATTTTCAAAAATTTGTGTACAAGCTAAATATTTTGTACCAAATGCCAAGCCGCAAAACAGTTTCAAACATCCTAGTGCCTCAAAGGTTATTGTTGTGGTTAGTGATAATGCGGCCAACATTGTTGCAGCAATACGATTGACCGAGTGGAAACATGTTCCATGCTTTGCACACAATCTTAATCTTACTCTGCAGTATGGTCTACAAGGGATAAAGTTTCTTAAAACCAAAATAAACACAGTGGTCAAGTTTTTCAAAAGAAGTTCCCAAGCAAGCGGCCGACTGAAAGCAATGCAACAACAATTGGAAGAGTCCACACTAAAACTTAAGCAAGACGTTGCCCCACGCTGGAACTCAACCTATGACATGTTTGAAGTGAGAAATGTGTTGATGTCAACTATAGCCATCAACTATCCTGAACTAGACAACATTGCAAATGAGGACGTTGCTATGATAAGGCAGTTGTACGAGCTATTAAAAGTTTTCAAAGACTGCACTAAAGAAATGAGCAGGGAAAAGCTAGTTACTGCTTCCAAAATAATCTTGCTTAGCCAGGCCCTGAAAAAGTGGTGCAGTAAATTTATTAACTGACCTGATGTAGGCAATTACGTGAAGGAAATGGCCATCAAACTCTTGGAAGCTCTAAGCAAACGTTTCAAGGTCATTGAAGAGAACAAAGTATTTGCTGAAGCTACAGTTTTGGATCCTCGGTTCAACCGCCATGGATTTTCTGACCCCAATAATTTTGAAAGGGTAAAAAAAAATGCCGTAATTAATCAAGTGTGTGAGAGAATTATAATTGGAGTAACGACGCCTATAGCTCCACTCCCTGTCGTTCCAAAACAAAGTTCATCAAGTGTTTGAGAAAAATTTGATAAGAACGTCTCCAATTTGGTAAGAAACCCTGACCCAAGAGCTGCAGGAATAATAGAGGTTAACAAATTTGAAGAGCCGCTGCTACCGAGAACAGGGAATCCACTTAGTTGGTGGTTTGAAAGACGTTATGTTTACCTATGCTTTTTAAGCTATCAAAAAAAGATTATGTATTGTTGGAAGCTCTGTCCCCTCTGAGAGAGTATTTTCAAAGGCAGGACAAATAATAATAGAAAGATGCAATCGCCTCAGTGGACAGAAAGTGTCTGAGATTTTATTCTTAAAGGGAAATTTGTAAAAATTCCAGATAAGTTTAAAAGTAAAGTGGTTTCCTCGACATCCTTTGAGCATTCTAGGGCGGAAAACCTATTTAAAATTGTAATTTGATATATATTCCCACATTCACCATCGTTAGTTTTTCTACTTAATATCTTTCTAACTTGCCTGCCTAATTTCCCTTTTTTTTTTTACTGACAAGATGTTTCCCAAGTTCTTCTACTACCCAGTAGTGGTCTGAATCACAATCTGCACCCCTGTACAACCTGACATCCTGTAAGCTTGTATCACATCTTTTATCTACCAGTAAGTGATCTATATGATCATGTGTATTTCCACCTGAGGAGGTCCAAGTATATTTACAAATATCCTTATGCTTGAAGCAAACTTACTCTTTACAATAAGGTTCTTTGAAGTGGCAAAATTTATCAATCTTATTTCACTATCATTACTGACATCATGCAAGCTTTCCTTCCCTACATTTGCTTTAAAGTCACCTATCACAATTTTAATGTGATATGCTGGGATCTGGTCAAACACTTGTTCTTGCTCCTCAGAGAAACTATCCTTTACAGGTCATATTTGTCTTCTGTAGGTCAATGTAATATGATGATGACAGTATTATGCCACCTCCCTGATACCACTATACTTGACATCTTATTGTTAAGGAATTTTATGTCCTTAACTGTTGACATACTCTTTCTGCAAATAAGAAAGTCTTTGCCTAAGCTGTGTGTGTCTGTTCATCCATTAAAAAAAAAAGTACTCACCATATTCTACTCTACCATCTCCTGACCATCTAACCTCTTTTATAGCCACAATATATAATCCAAATTTATTTACTTCGTTAATCATTTATTGTGGCGCCCTGATCTATATAAACTCCTAGCATTCCCCGTCCCAATCTAAATCTCTTTCCTAGTTTTAATAACCTATGACTCCCGTGAATTAGTCCCCATCCAGAGATCCAATTAGGGGACTATTTTATCTCTGAATTATAAGACTTGAGTGTTCAGGCCTAAATTAGCTTTTCAAAAAATTAAATTAGTAATTTTATTCAAGGCAGTTTGAATAATATAACTTACTTGACATTTACTTTTTTTTTACAATCTATCCATGTCTAATAACATCGCCCTCTGATGACCATACACAAAGTCCCAATGATAATAATAGTTATGAGGCTGATACCTCTTTTCACCATAGCTAAATCAAACCCCAATTTTTAGAAAAGTGGCAACTAGAGTCACAGTCCAATATAGATAGGAAGGAAATTGTTTGAGAGTTATTAAAGTGACTCAAACAATTTTCATATATTTATACACAAAGACATGTAATTCACCACTGTCAAAGATAACATCAATAGCTACCTATAACTATTCACAAAAGAAGAAAAATATAAAAACACTATTAATATGGTGGAATGTTATTAATGTTGACCGCAAAAATTATGTTTCTACTTTCTAAAAGGTGCTCTAAATGTCCATTCATCAATATACATGTAATAAAATAGGTTTCAGATTTTCCCAGAATGTCAGCCCTGAAAAAAGGAGGTATAAAAATATAGTAGTTTGAGACGTGTCATAATCTTGATGTACCAGACTACAACGAGTGCATGAAACCAGATGGGTGTATGTAGACATGATATAATCCTGTACACTCTATGTGCCCTGAAAGGTAGCAGTCTTAACTTGACCTATTACATACAATATGGCTCTATCTTATAAGTAGGCTGTGGAATTAGGCCCTATATGGAAAAAAAACTGGAAAGTATGCATGCAGTAATGCACTTAAAATTGAATAAATAGGCATATGTAAGAAAAACAGGAAAATATGCAGTCAAAAATACAACAATTGCAATTAAAATGTTACTATAAAATTACATGTTACAGCCACTTACTGATTGTGGTTCTGATTACAATATACAACTAGGGATGAGGCCTGAATTCCTTTTCAATATGTTTTGAAATTTCTCTTACATGGCTTTCTCGGTTGTACATACCGGACAGTACTATTTGATGATTTGTGGAACAGCTCCTATGAATGTGTCAGGAAGTGTGCCTGAATTAATACACTTGTTCAATCTGAAACTCCTTCCTCTTATGAAAGGTGATTGCAGGTTTTATGCTGGCTGCATCTTCGTAATTCAGCAAACTCAAAACATATAGTCACCCAGTAGGTTCGCCTTTGAAGCCTACTCCCTTATATTAATGCCGATGTTTAAGATACTCGAATGGTAAGTTGTATGTCATTGTTTCAAAGATACAATGACAGTTTAACGTTGTTAAAATGGCACCGCCGATTTTTAATAAAGAGTACATCAAAACCATTCAATAAAATGTAAGTATCTTAGAAGGGAATAATAATGTGTGTGTACACCAAGTTTGGTTCGTATAAGCTAGTTAAGTCTAGTCCAAAAGTAATATACAAATATTGTAACCTTAGCTAAAACACTGGATAGACCAACTACATACAATTGTAATAAGTTTTAAAATTTTCAACGTAACTTAGCTTATATTTTACAAGCATTCAACATAGTGTATAAGCGAGTTCATTTCAACTTGTCAACTTTTCCAACTCGACTATTAATCACAGCATTTGAAACTCCCCAACGAGTCTCTTGACTTGCCCCGAGTGTCTACACCCCTTTCGAGCAAAGGGTGTTTCCCCTATGGGCCACAACCCATGTTGGGCCTAGGTTTATGCACAAGTCCGTGGACCTCATCTTTGGAGAGTGTTCTTCAAAACAATACCAATGTTGTACACTGTCGTTTGATTAGTTTGTTATTTTCACAATATATACAAAGACAAGAAGGTCCAGTCAAGGCCGTAGTCAGGGGGGTGGGGGTGTTGAAACACCCCCCCCCCCCCCCCCCCCCNAGGTCCAGTCAAGGCCGTAGTCAGGGGGGTGGGGGTGTTGAAACCCCCCCCCCCCCCAAATTTTATGGACAAATTATATATGGCTTTATTTATGGTTCAAACAATATCAAAATTAAGGTACAAGTACAAATTAGGGGGCTGTGTTACCATAAGCTTCCAGAGGTGTTTATTATTTAGAATTTTGTCTAGCCTTCGGCAGTTATGGTGTTATGTTGTCATAAAAAAAATTCAGATAGCTTCTAGATCTGTTTAATAATTAGAATTTGTCCTAGCCTCAGATAGTTAGGGGGTAGTGTTGCCATAAAAAACACTTCAGATAGCTTCTAGAACTGTTTTTTATTTAGAATTTTTTCTAGCCTCCATCAATTGGGGGATTGGCCCACCAAACCTCCCCCCTGAAATTATTGGCTGGCTAGGCCTTGGGTCCAGTACTCTGATTTCACTTAACATTTTAAATGTGATCGATTCAATATCATGATTGAGGTGCTATAAAGCCACCTCCTCGCTCATAGATCTATTTTCAAGTTCCCGATCCCACACCCGTATCTCCAGTTCAAACTCACATGGGGAAGACCACGTACCAGCCCTGGCTGTACAACTGCAACGTGAATTACACTTGACAAGGGAGTAGTGGGGGATATAGTTGTGACACTCAGTGTCACACAATGAGATGTAAGTTCTAAGGAAAGAATTTTCCCAGAAGCATAAAAGTGCTACTTAAGATAGGCTATAATCCAAAGCTATGCCTGTTTGGGAATAGTATACTAAAATGGTAAGATTCTTTAACTTTTTATGTCATAGGCTTATTATGAAAATTTTTATATTTTTTACCATTTATACACAAAAACAAAACGAAATTTCCCACAATAATAAAATTAATAATGTAAAACAATTCTATATAGGCCTAACATAAACACATAAAAAACTCACCTTAATCAGAGAAGAACGTTAATATTTATAAAGTAAATATTTAAAAGAATTTCATAAAATGCTACCAGAAGTATTTTAATACACAATAAATAACTTAGTTAACATTAGTATTATATTATAAGCTACTAGCCCAACAGAACAAAAGCTAACCTTTCAGAAATCAACAGAATATTTTTCATGAAATTCCAGATCCTGAAATACCTTTAAATAAAATAGTTTTTTTAATATTTTTAACTATCTACACTTATCTTACGACATTGTGTTATAGTTGAACATTTGCTTTTGTTTTGGTGTGAATGGATGGTAAATATATTTAATCTTTGATACAACAGGAAATAAAAAGAAAATAAGTTAGTATGAGCAAATTACAAAATATTAATAAAAAATTATTATTACAAATATTAGGCCTATGATTATAATAATTGTGTTTAATTGATATAATAGCCAGCTATTTTAATACTAGAATCCATCTACAACCACCAAGCTAATCATTTATTTTTCAAAAGATAGCGTCTTGAATAACAAATGTGTAAAAGATATTAATAAATTTCAATTAATTCTTTAGATTAAAAATAATACTATCAATAATTAATGTATTGCATGACTAATCTTATGTTATGAAAGCTAAATTGGAGTGAGAATCAAACATTTAGCAAAGCGTAAAAGGGGTTGGAAGAGATATTGGAAGGTCTGGATACACTTCTTCCTTATAAATATTTGAAAACATAAATAATTGATTATAATAGGCCTATTACCTGCCCTAAATTAACCCTACCCTCCATTGGGAGGGAACTTTTGTTGGGCTTACTTAATTTATGGTATATAAACAAATAAAATAGTATAGACTTGTTTAATTTATAATAACATATAAACAAATGATAGCAGTATTTTCAATAAGTAGCCTTAATTTTAACATAAAAATAAAAAATAATAGGTTCTAGTGTGTGTATTTTCGAAAGCACTGTAGTGCCAAA
Organism: Timema bartmani; assembly: GCA_902151455.1. Classification (NCBI taxonomy): domain Eukaryota; kingdom Metazoa; phylum Arthropoda; class Insecta; order Phasmatodea; family Timematidae; genus Timema; species Timema bartmani. The sequence continues at coordinate 156,467 of CABFWB010000973.1, forward strand.
ACTGGGTTGCTCCGAAAAGCTATTTAATCTAGGCATCAGGATGAAAGTGGAGATATTTAATCAAATACAAATGCATTCCCTAAAGAGGATGTGAAACCACAAATTTTTGAAACCCGTAGAATGCTTACGCGGGTCAGCCTTCATTACTATCCATTTATTCAACCCTTCCCTTGGCAATTGATAAAGGTTTCTGGGGGTCACAGAAATTTGCTTTATTAAGTCAAGTACTACTGGATAAAAACAAATAATACAGGCATATTACGAGCCTACTAATTGTGTTCGAAATAGTTAAAGTAAGAGAAATATAAAATAAAACGTTACCTTTCATAAATAATGGTCAGCTGCAATTCTAACAAAACAAAAATTATTGACTTTATCAGTAAAGTAAATCCATCTCCAAACGTGAATGCACAACTAAGGCGGGAAAGTGAGGATGCGAACTTGATCAAATGAATATCTAAATTATAAATATATATTATTTTTTTATTTATAATAATTTTTTACTATAATAAATTAAAGTTAAGATTTATAAGACTTCTTAAATAAATAATTATAGTACTATGCATACAAAAAATATTTTTATTTTATTGTCGGCTGTCATGAAATCAGCTGGAGATTTGATGGCTACGAAATGATTGTGTAAGCTAGCGCTGAAACATGTCGAGCCATATAGTATTTGTCCAAGTAGTTCTATGAACTACCGCTACACCACTCTGTTATGATCTAAAAAAATTTTAGAAATAAATGGAAAGATCAGTAAACAGCAAGTGTGAGTGGTGTGAAAATAATAATTGTTGTAGTAAATGAAGATAGAGGCATTTCATTAGCCTAATATAGTCAGTGTTGATAATGATTATTATGATTTGACTATAGGTTAAATTGGGGAACTCTGAAACAGGAGGGACAGAGAGTTTCACACTAACAGCACCGATCCCCTGCAATGTAACAACCATTATTATCATCATCATCATCATCAATAACAGCTTCGAACCGCTGGCTGGGTCTGTTTAGAGCATAAGCCTCTCCACAATCTCCTTTCCTCCCACCACCTATCTATCCTCCCCCTAGCACGCTAAGTTATTTCTTCACTCCTCCACACTCCTCCTTAATCCATTCGGCCATCTGTCCCTTGGTCTTCCTCTTGGACTCCTACTCCCACCTCCATATCCAACAGCCTCCTAGGAATCCTTTTCCTCTCCTTTCTTCTCACATGGCCATACCACCTTAGTCATCCCTTCTCTATCCTGTTCTGAACTGGCTCTTCCTTTACTATTCTTCTTATTCTCTCATTTCTCATCCTGTCAAATTTTGCCACACCGATCCTGCTTATCAGAATTCTATATTTCACTCGCCTGCATTCTGCTTTTATCCTGTTCCTTATTGCGTTACCGTTATTACGCCTAAAAGCCAATTGTGGCGTTACCGGAACTTTCTGGCGATATTGGCACCACGATGGGGTGTAAATTATGTCTTTTCGCCTAACATGTCCTATTCATCCATCTTGGGGTGCTGATTACTGAGTATTGTACTGCGCAGTTAGCACACGGTCAGGTGATAATTGTGATTATGTTATACCTCATCCACTAGAGTTTTGTAGAGAATCGGTTTAATAAGTTCCCAAGCTAGTTGAGTTCAACATGAGTGCACTATTTATTGAGTTGAAATCACACTTTTATAATTGAAAATTTTACATTTCACTGACATAGATTTTACTTGTATAACCAACTGACACAGAGAGCCGGAGTCAGAGTAACGCAGAAGCTACTTCAGCACCTTAGATATGACCTACCCCTTGCTTCTTAGACCCCTTGGCATTAGTGTTAAAACCAACCAATAGGAGAGCTCTTGGCAGTCTGATGTTGTGAAGGCTAGCTTCTCATTAGTTGTCCTAACACTGTTTGACCTAAAAGGTGGTGAGGAAACGTCAATATTGGTAGGTAATATACTATGTAGATCACTTCCTTGTACTTGCCCCAAATTAGGCTTCTTATACTTCTGAAAAATGCCTCCGCTTGCCTTCCTCTCTCACTTATTTCTCTCCTATTCCTTCCACTCTCCTCTACAATACCCCTTAGATAGGTACTTGAAATTTTTTACTATCTTCATTTGTTACTCTTTCACTTTCACGCCAGTTGTCTGCCTGTCCTTCTTCCTTGTCATGATCACAATCTCACTGTTCATTACATTAAACCTCATTCCATACTTTTCCATCAATTCTTTCTACACCTCCGGCTGCTCCTGTGCTTCTCTCTCCTCACTACACTACACCATAAGTCATCTGCAACGAACTACAATAAACAGTAGTTGTGAGAGTGCACTAGTTTGTTTCAGACCAGTTATATTTCATCACTACAAAAAAGTTTGTATATTTTAAAAGTTTCTTCTTATGAAACTGTAACTATAGTTACTTTTACATCAGGCATATCCAATAGCTGGCAAAACCACTATTTCTGTTGGGCTTCATGTAAAAGGTTGGTACAATTAGTATATTTCCAACAATTCGTCAATTTAAAAACTTTATAAGCAATCCCTAGTTATGGTTACATAATAATTATAGGTACATTCTAATTGCAGTTACATAATTGTAATTAAGTATTACCTTTCTAAAATTAAAATTTGAATTAAATTTACTGTTAATTACCCGAAATTTAGATACCTTGTGACCACCACCTCCTGGATTGAAGATTTTCGAGTGGGATGTATTGAAAAATACCCTTATTTTTCCTTTTTAATTTTCTACCTAGTCTCTGGTTACATTTCAAAATGGATCGTTTTCTCTGGTTCAATCTTTGATCGGATTGGATTGTACTATCTGGTTTGTTCCCGGATTGGATCGTACTATCTGTTTGATCCCGGGTTGGATCGTACTATCTGGATTGATCTCGGATTGTATCGTACTGTCTGGTTTGATTCCGGATTGGATCGTACTATCTGGTTTGATCTCAGATTGGATCGTACTATCTGGTTTGATACCGGATTGGATTGTAGTCTGTTATGATCTCAGAATGGATCGTTATTTTTGGTTAGAACTCAGATTGGATCGCTTCATAGAAATTACTATTATTTGCTATAATTTTAGTACCTAGCTCATCATTGAATTTATCAAGTTTTGTGTTATTTGCACGTAGTTCATTATTGATATTTTTTAATTTTGTGCTAATTGCATCTATTTTCTGATAAGTTTCCTGGCTGGTTTTTTCAGGTTTAGCTTCTATTTGCTGTTTAGTTTCTTCACTATTCGCTGTAATAGCACTTTCATAAACTGATTTAAATTCGCTATGGGTTCCCTATCAGTTTGTTCCTTTTTTTTATGGTTCGTATCACTGTCCCCACTTGGATTCGAATCCACCATCCTCCCTTCCAAATTTTGCTAGTATTAACAGGATTTCTACAGTACTACAACAAGAGTTTTTTTATATGATGTGAATTAAAATAATAATATTAACAAAAAAATTGTTTAAGGCTTATCTGATTTGATGGATTCTTCGCCTGTGTGAAACGTCTGCTCGTTTCACCTCGGTAGGATGTTCTTCGTTGATGTGCCGTGTATGTGAAACGTCTGCTCGTTTCACCTCGGTAAGATGTTCTTTGTCGGTGTGCCGTGTGTAAACTTCTGCTTGTTTCACCTCGACTCTCAAGTGGATGTTCTTGGTGGTGTGCAGTTTAGTGTGTGGTGTGTCTTAGCCGGTGAAGTCCTTTTCTTGCCTCGGGGATTGGAAGATCGTGCATCGCGGCTGGGCGCCAATTGTGAAGATACAGATTTGTTTGGCCCTGGGATTGGGAGTCAATCAAAATATTCAATTGATTGCGAGATAATTGGTATTTATAGCCTCGTGATCGAGCGCAAATTATGATACGGAATTATTATCATGCCCCACGTTTGCTTGGGGCGCCGGTTAAAGTTATACCGTTTAATCAGCTGATAATTGCCCCGTGATTGAGCACTAATTAAAGTGGTACAGAATGTTTGTGAGCTAATTTAATTAAATAAAATCTTTAATATTGCACACTATTTATTTAGATCATGGCGCTGATTTATTACAACGTTATGTAGATTTATGTGACTACTCTCTATATATTCATACGCACAAGCAGCTTATATATGACGTACCTCTTGCTCCTTGGACCTCTCGTGACCAGTGTCAAAACCAACAAATCGAAAGCATCCTGGCAACAGGTGTCATGAAGGATAGCTTACTATTGGGTATAAGGAGCTAATGTCACTTGCTTATTACTTTTTGAAAGAAAAAAATAGGATTTAATGGTGCAATCCTTCGACATTATTTCTGAAAAGCGAGTGATGCTCCATGGATGAAGTCTTAAAAGGATAATTTACATACAGTTTATTGAAGAAAAATACCTTCATCCATGACTTTTTTACATATATGAGAGGGGTCCAAATTTGCGTGGAGGGAGAGTGGAAAACCATGTAGTAAAAACCACCCCCAGTTCAACCGACCGAGATTCGAACCTCGATCTCCCCATCCTCAGCAGTCTAGCTCAACACGACTAGCATGTTAGCCAACTATGCCACTGAAGCGGGTAAGACCTCTGTACTCATGTAAAAAGTGTAGTGAAACAAATGAACTTAGTGCTATATCTCAAGCCTTCATGTAAATATATTTTACCTAGACAAAACACTGATGGAAATGATCTTTGGTGGGGATGACCATTTATAGAGTCACCAATGTCTGTATAACAAGTTCTAGGTGGTTGACAATCCCATACATTTCTATAGACCTGGTTGGACTTAAAACTATGAGTGACAAATAACTCTGAGCACAAGGTGGATCCAGGATAGCTCAGTGTTAGAGCATTGGTGAATTGGTGTCCATGTGTCATTTTTCTACTATATTTATTAAAAATAACATTATAAGCTAAGGAGTTTATAAGTGAAAATATTTCATTTAGTTTACACTTGTAAGAGAGATTTTTAAAGCAAATAATAGGGCTTGCAAATTACATTCACATCCTTGCTCTACAAATAACACATTGTGATAATAAAGGGATTTTAATATCGGAAAGTGTATTCAATACATTGAAAAGGGAATTCAATGAGTTAGTTTCTTACTCACACTGATAATGAGTATAGCTGAAAATAATGATTTGATTTGTACCGTATTCAAACAGCTCACTTAACAGTCAATGTATTGTCAAAATAGGAAAGAGTATAGCAAGGCAAAGACAAGACCTTGAATACACACTGTTGGGCACACAGTATAAGGTATCAGGTTGCAATTTACTAAATCTCCAGTGACAGGGTTTGAGGTTCAACCAATGATACATAGGGGGTAGTTTTCCATTTGGGATTTTTCACTGTGACTTCATCATCTCCTTTCCACATTAATATCAGTGCAGTTTTTCAAAACTACCCTCCTGACCCTTACCCCATCTAATTAACCATTAATAGCCCTGGTGTTAAAAAAGTACTAATTATTAAGACTATTTGGAAATGACCACATAACACAAGAAAAATATTAATTTGTATTAAAAACTAACAAAAAATCCTTGATATGATCACAAGTATAATCACTTAACAAATTACATCAAGAAAAGATAAAACAAAGTGGTTCCTTTTCAACAACGCTTTACAATGATTGTCACCAGGAGTGGTATCAATTTGAATTTTACATTTTCATGAAAATTCAAATTCAAATGTGATCTTGTGTAGAATGGTGGTTATATATTTGAGCAAATAGTGTTGATAAAGCATAAATGTAAAGAAAGGAAAAACATAGCTATATTTTAAATTGAATATTATTTAGGGATGGGCTAATCAACTGTTTTGCCGATTATGTCAATGCCGATGATTTGTTGCTGATTAGGCTCATCATCAATGCCTATAATTTAATTTATTTAATTTTAAATATCACAAAGATAGAATGAATAAATAATACTAAAAAAATCATCTGTTCACGTTGCCATTTTTATTTGGTTCAATATAGTAGGTTTGCTTTCACAAGTTTAAATGAAAACTAGAGTTATCGTTGGTTCAACCACATTTTAACGATAATTTCAGTCAAATTGATTCCACTTCTCTCATAGTTAAGTTTGTTATAGGAATTTTATTTTGAAATTTGTGTATAGAATATCATAGCATATCTTGTTCATTGAATTTCTTGAAATTTAAAAAAGAATATTTTTTTAAAAAATTTAATAAGTATCAATTACTGATGCATAAATTTAAGTAGTGAAATAAAAATAAGTTCACAATATATGACACAGTTTAGAAAACTCTGATAGTTCTTTAGTTTTAAATTCCCTTGAAATCTTTCTCTCTTAGTTCAGATGGTTGTTTTTCTAACTGACCTTGTGGATGATCTTGCAAATATAATCCCTTCCTACTCACAACCCCTGCACTACAGCTTCTATTTCATTCAATGACCTTTCTATTCTCAACACAAATCCCCCAACTCCTTTTCTCATGGCATTGTTATTGCCGAAAGTAACTGTTTACTTAATCACTTGTAGTTTTCTCCAGCCCCCCTCCTAGTAAAAAACAGAGGACAAGGCTGTCTGCTAAGAGCTTAGCAATAAGTCATTTGTACCTTACATGTGTAGTCCCTGTAACAATAGCTCTGTTTTAAGATTCAGTAAACAAAATGGCAATCATCTTATTGGCTTACCAATTGGGCCAATTACCAAAATGATAATCGACATCAGCCCAGACCTAATATTTAAGGAGGTGACACAAATATAGACTATAACTTCATACAAATTTTAAAAAACTGACACAAGTTTACAAACATATTTTTACAGGAACCACTTCATGATATAAAAATGTCTCACTAAAGGTAGCCAGGGCTATATAATAAGGGCTGTCCCAGTTCTTTGATGCTAACGCTGCCGCCTTGGTTCCGCTAGTTGGAGGGGGGAGCACTGGCGTGACGTCACCGGCCAGACACAGCGCGGCATCTGCCAAATCACCACGTGTTAATACAGTAGTATTCCAATGCGTGATGTTTAGTTCGAGACAATTTTCAAATCACTTCATGGCGAGGAAAATTCATACAGCAGACAGAGAGGTATCATGAAAGAACTTAAAAAAAAACTATCTAATAAATTTCCTCAAGTGTGTGCACAAGCTATTCATGTTTATGCAAGAGTTAGAATGTTCATTAGTATTAGACATGTAAATAGAAATAAGCAATGTAAGCGAAGCGAAACTAAGAAAGCTAAGAAATGGATACAATCCAAGAAATAACAAATACATGTAAATTTGTGTGAGTTCCTTATGCAAACAAGACTTTTGAAAATATCTTAAATGAAATGCAATTATGATTTATTTTTGTATAGAAATCTAATCCGCTAAATTTTACTACTTAATCATTATTAAAACCAATGTTTTTGAATCTGATTAGTAAAATGAATTAAAGCAATTATGAGGGTCAGGTGAAGAAAGCAATGATGTTTGCTGATGACTTTATGGTATGGGGGGAAAAGGAAGAGGAAGTACAGTAACAGCTGTGGGAATAAAATGAGGTGAAAAATTGTGCAATGAAATTTAGTATGGCAAAAAGTGAAGTGATGCTGATGACAAGGCAGAGAACAAAGCCAAGAAAGGTGATATGATTGAATGGAGTAAAAAGAAAGAAAGAAGTAAAGAGCGTAAAGTATCTTGGTTATGTGATTTAGGCAAAAGGAGGCAGTAGAGAATATAAAGTGAGACGAGGGCAGCAAGGAGAGGTTTTCCACAGGTGTGTAAGAGACCTACTATGGAAAAGAGAAGTGCCCCTGAAGTGTGAGGAAGTGCTGTATAGAGCATACTTCATACCCATAGTTAGGTATGCAGCGGAAACTTGGGCTTTGGATTAAAGAAAAACAAGAAGGAAAGTGGAGACCATGGGAATGAAGTTTTTGAGGAGTATGCTGTCATCAGAAGAGAGAGGATTATGATAGTAGAGGAAGCTAGGATGATATGGATATGCAATGAGGATGGAAGCGATAAGTATTTCAAGAAGATTAATGGATATGAAGTATGTAGGGAAGAGATGGGAGGAACAGATAGCAGCAAGTGTGCAAGTTAGAGGAGGAGAGTGGAAGAGAGTGCAGGAGGAAGAATGCTGGAATGACAGTGGGAGATGGAAGCATTTAACTAAATGGACCTAGCCACAGGCTGGAAACAGGTCTTGATGATGAAATATCATAATTCTTGATGTTTTATCAATTATTTATTCAATGCCTTAATTCCTAGTGAACTTCTTTGTTTTTTCGTCTTTAAAAAAAATGGGTGACCCCTCCAACGATATAAAAATCAAGATTCATTACTTATTCACCATTTGGTGAGTTAAGATGCACACCATCAATTTTACCTAAACTACTCCGTGAAGAACTTCTTTTTTTCTATAACTACCTACTTTCATAAAACTAAAAAAATGAGGTTTTCCTAAAAGAGTTAACGATTACAATATTTGGCACTTTATTAAAGTAATATGTAAGTTATGACTCATATGTTATGGCATTTGTGGTATGTTTTTTAATGTTGGTTGATCAATTTAACCAAATGGGCATTAACAATAATACAAATATAGTTTTTACTTTCATAATTTAAAACGTTAACTTACTTTATGTTACAAATGTTTAAGCCATGGTTTTTTAAATTGTCATTTAATAAAAACTGACAAAGTGAAAACACAACTTAAAATAAATAGGTAAACACATACATTAGGCAGAAGGAGCTCCACACAATCCCTTCTCAAAAAAGGGTAATCCTAATTAGAGAGGGGCCGATTCCACTTTTTCTAAAATTCTAATTTGAATATTTGAAAATATGATAGACAAAATAGGATAAATTTCCCACATTTATATATATATATATATGTTCCTATTAATAATCTTTAGTAGTTAAAGAAAATAGAAATCTAAGCTACAACTAGGGACATGCAAAATTCCTATCTGCGATAAAGCAAATTTTTACACGAATTCTACTATTTTCAGACAAATAACACGAATTTAAGGTTTTTTTCTAAATAAACACAATTTCTTTGTAATTTGGGCAAATACCACTACATCTAATATAATTTTCAATGTGGTAACACTGGCGATAGAACTACACTAGGGCTTCTGTTTGTACGAATAGTATTAGTTTTGGCTGATTTTAAAGGTATAAAAGGGATCACAGGATATACAAGTATTTTCATGCATTTGGTTGGTTTTTTTTAGGTTAAGATTAAAAATCATGATTTCTACTTTTACACATTTCAATACTCAAATTTCGATTTTTATTCTTTGTTTTCAGACTTTGAAATAGGTCCAAACAAGGACATAATATACATGAGCCTTGCTGCAATCAAAATGATTTCTTTATTTTTATTCCCTTCTCCTTATTTGATAGATGTTTAGTCTTCTATGACAAGATGTTTCAATGTTATTATTGTTTGGTCTAAACATAAATTGATAGCCCGTTATCCCGATATTGCTATTTGTGAAACTGGAAGGTAATGAATAATATTGAGATAATGAGTTTGGCATTACTAAGCGTGAAACTTTTGTGCGTATTTATATTTGATTTTTCTCTGAAAATGTTACTAAAATAGTTAAAGACACAATATGAACGAAAAATGTAAACAGTTGTATCCTAGTTTTTTTTAATGAATACTAATTTGACTTGTATTTAGATAACTAATAATATCTCTTTCAGCATATAATATAATCGCTTTTTGAGAAAAATAACACCACTTTTCCCCTGAAAATAACCTCACCTTTTGCACGTCTCTAGCTATAACATATTTTTTGTTGTGATGTGAATTTATAATCAGTGGTAATTTAATGGTCTGGACGTTTGCTTATCAAGTTTTGTCCCATAATTATGTATGGCTAAACAGAATACTAGTCAATTGTTCTCAAAAACTCAAAAACTCAAAAACTTGAATATAGGAGTATTCAAGAATCTGAGGAACTAATCCCTAATTCAAGCAATAAAATATATATTTCTCATAAAGCATTAAAAAGGGCAAGGCCTACACATCAGAAAACTCACCATTAAAAACTCAACAATGCATGTGATTATGAAATTTTCATGGTTCATTCGTCCCCAACTGATGTACCCCAAAAATTTTATAATTATATGTGTTGTGTTTTTAATTGTGAACTCTGAGGCCTATAGTTTTCTGGTAATTGCGTAGGCCATGTCCTTCTATCGTACTTTCAATGTCTAATATAAAATAGCCATTTGGGGCCATTTTTTCTTTATTTCTTATAAAGATCATAGACATAAGAATCTTTAATGCATAATCAAAACATATATTTGAAATTTTGCATTCAAAACATAATTTGCAAGAGGAAAACTTTTTTTTTAATATAAAACTATATTAAATACAAAGTTTGGCTTTATTGCCATATTTTATTTGGATGTACTAAAAAGAAATGTAATATTTGAAATACACACACAAATTGTGTCCTACTTCAATAGTCACCAGTACTCTATCAAGTTAACATACTGTCACATGGCGAGGACATTCCCCCTCACTCCTGTTTGTGTAGAGCCCAACACATACCAAGATGACTAACAAAACATCACTTGATTAATATAATTATAATAATTGGCAACATTATCAAATAAAGTTTCTAAAAAAATAATATATTTCTAAATCATAACAGTCATATTAATCATAAAATTGATGGTACAGTGTGTTTACAAAATAATTAATAATAATAATAAGACTTGGCTTATAACTAACTATATTAAAGTCTACACTACCAGCTCAAGAAGAATTGTTCAATAAAGCCCTGGACAAAGTTCATGTTTTTGAGCTGAATCAAACCTCCACAGTTAACTAATGTTCAAAATGAATTATTCCTACTAGCAAAGCCAAACTTAGCCTAAAAATAACTCACCCTCTCAAGCCTTCATTAGGTATCAATTGTCAAAGACAGTGTCATACTAGGATTTAATATTAATAGAAAGAAACATTTATTTTAAAATATTTAAATTTCTTTTAGCACCATGCCTTACTACCTGTTTAGGTTAAATGTCTAACATTAAACTCTACATTTAAAATGTTGATGAATCATAAAATACAGTATAATCCCAATTATCTGGACAACTGGTTATTAAGATTTTTATTGCAGCAGCGGTTTTAGTTAAATTTGGAGTTTACCTCAAAAAGCAAAATGAGGTTTTCCTTAAAGAGATATATTATTTTATATATTTGCAGCCATGTACATTTCCAGTGTTTGTCCCTTTTACATGTTCTTATCTAAGTGTCCTATTTACCATTACCGTTTTCCTTTCCTTTTGTTTTGTTTTTTTGTTTCCTCTTTTAGGAAGTTGCATTGCTCCCTCCCTGATGAGTTCTGATAGAATAAAACCTAGTTCGAGGGATTGGGCGATAACGATTGATTTTCTTCAAGAGGCACCCATTACCTCTTTGTCCAATGGCAGCGCTGTGAAGTATAAACTGTATTATTCTTTTCATTGTAAAAGCCATATTGTGTTTGTTCCTTTTATATGTTACTGTCCACCTCTTCTACAACTTCTTCCAAATAATATTGGGTGTAAGGATACAGAAAAAATGAATGAGCTTCACAAAATAATGTAATTTTGATTAAAATGGGTGGGCTTTCTTCATCAAATTTACTCTTATTATATTTTTCCTTTTTCTTTAGTTCTATCAATTTCCTTTACTATAAAATAAAATTCTGAAAGTTTAATTCAAGCTTGATAATATTAAAATTCTAAGCTAACTCTTTGACCTTGAGGAACTCATGGCCACCAGAACGTTAGCTCATCATACACGGCAATTAGAGCACATTAAACTAGTTTCAACTCATTTTTACTAAAAATTTAATTGCAAAAGAAAATAAGGTTTATTAAATATATTTGGTAAATCTAAAATACAGTCGAATACTACATGGACAGTTTTTAATCAAAGTTTCTTAGAAGAGTGTCCCTTGAGATTCATTTATATATAAAATTCTGGTCAGGGCAAATTTTTTTGCACCAAAGCTTACTCTACTCATCTTCAATATACACATTTAATTTTATCAATGGGTTGGAGTGAGGATGGTAGAATTTAACAAAATGTACCCACATTTGTGAGTACACCCAATCAGGATTTGAACCTCAACCTCATCACTGGTAAAACAGACTTGTTCAGATTGATATTATTCCACATGCCCACGTGTAGTGTGAGTATTGAGTACCATACTAAGACTTACAATTGATGTGAACATGTATATACTTATAATACCAAATGATTATTGAGAGGGGTAGCTAACAAGCGTTAAGATGGGGTGCTAGTGAGTGTGAGCTTAGGGCAGTATTTTCGAAGTTTTTATAGCATAAACATTTATTTGGCCAAAATAAATTAAATATTTCTTCTATAGAAACATAGAGTTTAGTTTTCCGCACATGCTAATCTCAACAGTTCTTTAATATCTGTCAAGGGTGTCCTGGAATTTAGTGACAACTTTTTCTCTTCATTCAAAAAGTTTGTCACCAAATGCCGCTATGCTCATGAGAGATATTCAAGAACTCTTGAGATTAGCATGTGTAGAAAGCTAAACTCTATGTTTCTATAGAAGAAATATTTGATTTATTTTTGCCAAAAAATGTTTATGCTATATAAACTGCAAAATTAATGCACTAAACTGGCGCTCACTAGCACCCCACCTTAAGTCTAGAATTTCTAAACTGAAAGCCCTATTAAATTTCATGCCTTAATAGAATTTAAAAGATTTATCTTTGATATTCTGGGATGTTAGCTCAGCTTAACTCGACATGAAAATGTTGATTTTGTCCAGGTCTAGTTTTATATACAAGAATATATCAGACTATATATACACATACTTATAATCACTTTCACTAATATATATATATATATTTATACATTTTTATAAAGAGAAATATTTTTTATATATATATGAAGACATTTTGTTTTAAAAATATAATATATTTGAGTGTAACCCCATCACAAGCAAAGAGAGTTCTGAAAATATTTTAAACAGGGCAGTATTGGGTAAAAGAGAAGCTCACATGAAAAAGTATTACATAAATGACTGTAATGTTGTATTATTGTTTCAATATTGTTAAAATAGTAATACATCACAATTTACATGACTAGAGACTTTTACAAAGAATTAATATGCAGCCCAATGTTTATAAAAATTGTACTAGATTTTTTATATTATTTCGATGCCATTCTGGGCTACCATTATAATTGAGATATTTAAAGAATCCTTAGAGCTGGGTTGATCACCCTGATGCCAATTGTGCTAATAATTGCACATAATTGTAGTTATAAATATTAAATGTTTTGCTGGTAGGTTGCAGCAGCATGCAATACTAGCATCAACCAAATAAGTCAATGAAGCTGATTCGAGTAGTCAAGTGTTTCAATAGATGTCAATAATACTTGTACTTAGTTGTTTTTATACCGTTAGAGATTGAGCGAGCATCTCAGTAAGCTACAAAGTATTGAGTCTAGTGGAGTATTGAGTTCAATAAATATATAGTTTTAAGACTTACTAATCAAATTAACTTTTTTTTTTAATTATTAAGATGGGTGACTAGAATGATAATAAAAAGTTCCATGGGGTGAACTCACTAGTGAGCTATAACGACCAAGCGGCCACCGTAATTAGCAACAATAGCGCCAACATTTGCAAATTAAGGATGTCCCGTGGTCAGCACAACAAACTTTTCAGCCATTAATCTCAAAGAGTCTTTATTCAAGTAGCTCCTCATTTGTCCTCACGAGGTTGAGTCTGACCCCGTTCCAGACAGGCTGCTTCACAGAAAAATTCTGAAAGCAGCGAGGATCGAACACAGGACCTCTGGAAATGTAGCCAGGAACTGACCACTAGACCACAGATGCAGTCAGAATGTTGTAAATAATAAGATTAATTTATAAATAAACAAGTGATAATTAATAAATGAAAACTTAATCATTACTCATTTTTCAAATCCTTAAGTACAGTTTTAAGACAATTTTCATAAAGTTTGTCTTAGGTGTGATGATTTAGCTATAAAAAAAACCTTCAATTATTTTACAGTGCAACTATTTACTTAGTATAAAGCTTAAAACACTATCCCAGAGTGAGACTAACATCACCCTATCAGAGAAAGAAGTTAATGCTGCAGTTTACCCTGCACCCATACATTAACTGTCTATACTATGGCCCTACCTTCTAGGCTACACCATAAGTGAACTGAACCAAGCAAGATAAGCTTGCAAACCTTCAAGATTAAATGCATAGTACACTTTTGCACTAAGATGTGCTTGGTGATACAATCTTGCTCTAAGCCATTTGTGTTATACCTGCCATAAGCTATGCCTTTCGATACCTTCTTTATTTGTCTCTTACTGTCTTTCATTCACAAGACGTTTGCTCAGTTGCTGACCTTAACATTCCATGGACAGATCTCACCCAATTATCTGGGTTTCTCTAACCCTCCTTAATCGAAATTACAGATCCTTAAATCTGTCAAGCTAAAACATAAGAGAATCTATCGAAAAGTTGGGCTCAGCTTGAAACTCAAAAATTCAAGTAATCATAGACCCCTAGTAAATAGTGTACCTAACTGAATTAAAAATATAAGGAAAACAATGTTTTATTTAAAATTATTTGAAGGAATAAGTTTGCTCCTGGAAATAAAAATGGTATGATTCACCTTTTTAAGCAATTTACACCCCTATTTAGATTCCAAGGGATTGGAAATATTAATCATTTAAAGTCATAATTGGATGATCATTCCAGCTCTAAATTATACATGTGAAAAAAGGTCTCAAATAGTGACAAAAACAACCAAAAAGCTATTTGGCTCACACAATGAGGTCAAGGAAAGTGAAAGAAGTGGACAGTTTTCTTCAAAGGATTACCTCTACTTATGTGTTTAACAGCAGTGGTGTAAGAACCGAGGGTACACGTGTGCATTGTACCCACCCATATTTTGCTTGATGGGTATATACAAATCTAGGATACATTTTTTTTTTACCTATAGCTTAAGCAAATTATTTTATATAAGGTTTATTTGTGTCAATTTTATTTTTAGAGTTATATATACAACAAAAGCTGTATTTCAATTTTAAGAGGATTCCTAAAGTAACCATAAAAACAATCCCAATAAATCTTCTAGCGAGACTCAATGTTACAAATTTGTCTAATTTTATTTTCTTAAGAAGCTATGCAAAAAACCAGTTTAATTTTATCAATAATTATATCTTGTAGTTCCCCCAATCTCCACCCACCCCCCAAAATCCAAAACATCCCTAAAATTCTGGCAAACAATGTAAAGTGTGAGCTTTAGTCCTTTATTCACTGTGCAAGTCATATTTTGTTTGTCTTCCTAGCCCCTCCTATGAATCTTGCATGCAGCTTTCCCCATTTAAATAATTATTTTAAAATTTACAATGAAACTAGATTATAAACAACATATGAATTAATATCACACTTGAATTGCATACATCCTTTCACCAAGTTAAAATTATATATTTCATTCAAAAAGTTTTTGCATTTAAAACACTGGCTTCATTGAGAATATGGCTGTCAAACTCGATTCCTCGATACCCCCTCGAGTCTTACTGGTATCAAAAGAATCGAGAATCGATCTTAATTTTACGATTCTTGCTACTTCAATTCTTATCCCTCAATAAAACTGGCAACTAACCAAAACAGCAACATTCAAAATAAGTGATAATCGATTATCTCTCATATTAGTTTAGTTGCCATTTCACTTAAATTCAGGAAAATTGTTAATGTACCGCAATGGCCCGAATATAGTATGACCCCGAATATAATAAAACCCTAACATTTTGAGGTGATCTACATGAAAAATAAATGGTCTCGAATATAATACGACCTGACATGACGGTAACAAGAGGTAAACCTAACAGCTCTGACACATTTTTATTTAAAAGTAATAGTTATGTGAGACTGTCAGAATATATGAATAGATTCTAAAGAAACAATCAATATATAATACGCAGTAAGGATGGCAATTTTCTGTAAGATATCAATATATTGATAAATTAATATATCACGTGTATATCGAAAGCTACGATATTCCTATAAAATTAAAATGGTTGCTCTCCTGTAATTATATTCTTTGTAGCTTTTCATTCCTGAATATTTTATTTAGTTCTTTGAATAAGACAAGTTTAGTAAAAAAAATAGAGCAAAAAACGACTTAGTTAATAAAAATTAATCAAAAAACCGTTTTATTTATTTTAATTCACTAGATTATCGATATATCGTTGCCAAAACTTTATCACTAGTTTCTGACAAGCTAACGTGCGTAGGATCAGCTATGGGGGACTTAAATTTTTGTAACGTGTAAAATGTGTTCTTCTTTCCGTTAAAAATCAACAATTTATTGTATTAATTTTGAGTTTATTTGAATTCTTGGTTTTGATTTTCAGTTTTGAAGAGTTGTAGTGTGTTTAATAAATATCTATAAGATTGTGAGATTAAAGTTTCAAGCAACATATGTTGTAATGATCAACTCCAAGTTTGGCATTTAGGGGGGAGTAGGGTATCAGGCACGTCAGATTTTCTATGCAATAATGCTTGGAAAAATAATGAAAAAGGAAATGTTCAAGAATCGGAATTGAGAAAAACAGGTATCATGACATCTCTAATTGAGACCAATCCTCTTGAAATAACATGTTTATGCTAAAATAAAAATTGTTACTTAATGAGATATTATTAAACTATATAGATATGTCTTGGTAATTAATAGAAAAAAGAAAGTGGTACACGTATATAAAGGATGAGCTAAATTTTGAAATTTTAACTTGGATTCGAAAAAATATTTAATAAAATACTTTGCTACAAAGATAATTTTGGCATCACCGATAAAAAAATGTTGACAACTAAAGTAATCAATCTTTGGTCAATTATATTGCCATTCTGAGCTGTTATTTAGTTACAAATAAATATTCATATGAAAAAAAAATCAAGAGTAATTGACTTGGAAGTTGGGATGATAACTTGATTTTCTCAGATTAAAAGGAAATGTCAAATAAGTGTGCAATTAAATGTTTTCCAAATGATTTCAGAAATAAATTTAAATAAATTAACGCGATATTTTTTTCAAGCATAAAATAACAAACACAAAATGTTCCAACTTTAATTCGGCTTTGAGAGTCTTTCATATATTCAATTCTGGGTTTGCTTCAAATTGAAAAAGTGTACTTCCAACACCTAACATATATTTAATTGTGTGGTGTTAGTTTATCTGTGTTTATAATTTATAACTAACTCAAAATAACTGTAAACTTTTTATTTCTAAAAATTATTTAACTTCTATCACGTTCCTGTTTAAGATGTCCATAAAGGATGCCGACCAAATGCTGATAGTAATTTGTTGTTTGCTATTAAAAATAAAAAGGAATGATAGAGCATAGCTGAAGATTATTTTTGATTGTGTCATACATATTAAAAATATTAATAAGTACAAGTAAGTAAGAAATGCAGATGATGCATGGCTGCCACTTGTACCAACATCATTTGTGTTCTTATTGAACATCGATGAGTGGCACCTTAGGCTGTGGCCACACAACACATCTAATTCACCACTGTGGTATACCAGGTGGAACACTGGGCTAAATAATAATATATAGCCCATGTGAATGGCTCAGAATTAGGAAAATTGAAATAATGTATGAAAATTATATGAATAAAGCCCACCTTTGACAAGATAAAAAATGCAAGTAAAATTCCATGCATAAAGATGATGTCCACTAATTTTCTTCTGTCTCCTATACTAAACACAATTATAAACTAGGGTTGTACAGAATCCTATATGCTCGGGAATCTATCCATTCTCATAAGATGGGCAGGAATGGCTATTTTCCAAAAAGTTTCGGGTGGGGAAAAAAAGAGCACTTCCAGGCAGTTACTGCAGACTCATCACTGTTAATCTCTTCTGTAGGCATTCTTCTTCTTTGTTCTGTAGCAAGCTTAAGAGTTGGGGAAAGTGTTGTATTTAACATTTGTGGTGAGACAAACAAGTTGAGAGGCACGTGACTCATTGTGCTCTGTCTATCAATAATTATTTGTTAGGTTCAGCAAGCGAGAGAGTATGAAAGATTTAGAGAAGGACAAATATATTCTACACTACCACTTTTGGGGCGTGGAAATGAGAGCATCAATCTACTCTCTCAACCCGAAGAAGCTGTTTGTGAGAGTGAAAGCTTTTCTTTAAGAATGTGGTTGTGTTTTTTTTAGTGTTTTATCCAAACAATTTATTTTCCACTATCCCTCCTAATTTAAACCATGATTTAGGCTTGTGCTTTATTCCAAATAACCTTAAACACAAAATATAGATGCCTTTTAAATATTTTTCATGATCATCATATTGTTATCTTCCGTGTGTTTCTTTTCAAAATGTTATATGCAAATGCTGTGGTGGTCAAAAAAATATTTTTAAAACATACGTAACTATGTGTAAAATTAAATCAAGAGCTAATAAATAACTTTTAAATTAGTTTATGTTTGAAATCTATTAAACAAGAAAAAATTGTAAAAATATAAACTTTATGTAAATGTTTCTCCCATAAAAAAGCAGAATATTGAACTAGCCTGAAAATGGTAGATTTACTAAGTTTTATCAACTTGTCAGACACCCTTTATGAACCCAATGGACCTGGTTACCTTTATCATTTACAATAATGGAAACAGGGTGTAGTATTTGTTCCCACATGAGTCAACATTGACTGTTGAGACAGAAGCTATGTGTTGAAGAGTTAAGAGATGTTTTCAGTAGTTAGGGGGCACCCGTGTTGGAGTTGAGGGTGACTGCAGTTCCATGGTCCTACACACCCAGTCTGCAATGTTCACGTTCTCTTGTTCTGCCTTCCTGACCCATGGATGATTCTGGAAAGTAAAAAATGTTGTATTGCCCCGTAGTTTTGATTTAAACGACTTCTTTGAACTATTACCAAATATTTAACTTGCTAGTACACAGTAGATAATTTTTATGTTATAAGATTCAAGAGTCAACCTTACAGTTATTTTAATCCAAATTTAGAATCGGAGTTTTAAAAAACATAACAAACACAAACGATTACTTTTTAAACATTAGTATTTTTATGATTTTATATAAATAAGGTGAATCAACATTCAGTCAGGTGGTAAATTCATGAACTCAGGTCAAGATGTTAGATTTGTTTTATATTTATTTTGGACTAATCCACTAGAAAGCATCATAATAGCTCCTCCAAAAAAATTAATTCACAATTTAAATTACACATTTTTTGGTAAGCCAATGGCTAAAACAAACAAAAGCAATCAAGAAAATAAAGTTAAATGTCAGAATGGAAACAAAGGCACGCTCTGGATATGGATTCAGAATGTAGTACCCTTACTTGAAGAGTGGAGGATATTGTGGAGCTAATGTAGGAGAGGAGACAAGATATTTTGGGATTGAGTGAGACTAAGTGAAGAGGGAATGAGGTGGAGGAGTTGAGGAAAGGATTTAACATACACTGGATGAGAAATGATGAATGGAGGATAAAATGTGTAGGGGTGGTAGTGAGGATAGGCCGGGAAGTGGAGGTGGAATGGATCAGTGATTGAATTATTTAAATGATAATTATGGACAGTGGGAAATAAATGAAATTGCTGCAGAAGTATGCACAGAGCATTGGATGCCACTTGGAAGAGAATAAAAATTTTGAGGAGGAATTAAAAAGGTATTTGGGAAAGGAAAGAAGGGTTGGAGGAAGTGTTAGGACATGACAGATGAAGAGAAAGACATGAGAAAGGTAGAAGAAGACTACTTGAACTGTGCAAAAAATGAAAAGTGAAGGTAGCAAACAGTTGGTACAAGAAGAAAAGGGGTCGTCCATAAACCATATAACGCTTTTTTCTTACCTTTTTAGCCCCACCCCCCTCCCCCATGTAACACCATGTAGTGTAGACATTTAGCCTAGAAGATGTCACCTTTGTGCATTGGATTCTTCCCAAATTTTTCCTCTTTCCCTAGGTGGGCTTTCTTTATCAAATTTACTCTTAGTAGTTTATTTTTCCTATTTTCTTTAGTTTTATCATTTTCCTTTATTATAAAATTAATAAGCCATTGGGCCACCTCATTTTTAAACATGAAACAAAGGAAGAGTACAGGGAAAATAAGAGCAAAGCATATGGTAGAGGAAGCCAGGAAGAATTGAATGCAAAAATGTAGAGAGATGGCTGCCATAGTCCAGCCTGTGTTTTACTTCTTTCTGCTGAAGAAAGGGATTGCTATACCCCTAAAATTACATAATTATGTGTTTTGTTGTGTTTTAGTTGTGAACTTTGGGGCGTACAATTTTCTGGTAAGTGTGTAGGCCTTGCCCTTCTATTCTCCTTTCAATGTTTAATTTTATCAGTGAGTATGTTATTTATTCTATTCCTTCTGAATCAATATCAGTTTGATTCTTCAGAGCCAGCGATATCTGCATCGGAATAAATATCCGAGACTTCAAATTCAGGGTCCGATTCTTCTGATCTGTCTTTATCTATACTATCTCATAATATAGCGTCTTCTTAGCCATAGAGAGCATTGGTTGAAAAAAAGTGTGATTCAAAGATACCATTGATTCTAAGATGCACCCTGTTTTTGTAGATGTTTAAATGGTAGAATAAAGTGTCTCTAATAATCAAAGCTATACGAAAGTTAAATTATTTAGCAATTACTTGTTAACATTAATAATGTGGGTGATGACCATTTTTATCAACCCTTAATTTTTGGGAAGAAAAATTAAGGCGTTTAAAAAAAATTATATTAGTAGTAGTTTTGATCTAAAAGCGTGTTCAAATTTAAGTATCAAACAAAAGGGAAAATAATAAAATAAAAACCAACCATGAGTGTTTTGAGGTCTGGTCTTTCTGAAGGATTTTTCTTCAAACAACTGTCAACAAAGTCCTTGAACTCTGAGGAAAAAATACCGGCCGGAAGTTTGGGTGGAGGTTCATTCACTATGTAGTCAAGCAGCTCAAATATGGCCATCGGACGAGGCCCATTCGAACTCTGCTGGTAGTTGCCTGGAGAACATATTTTTACAGAATAGTTAAGACAAACAAATTGTATAGTTATCGTATCTGCTATACACATAAAATAACAAAAATATCAGCAAGTACCAAACTCATATATTAAAGGTGTGCACAGAGGGTGGGTTTTCTAAAATGGTTTTCCACTCCCCCTCCATGCAAATGTGGGAACACTTTCTATAAATATAACCTTCTTAATAAGGGGTCTGCGAGCTTGTGTTTTTTCATTCGAGTCAAACTCGAGTCGAGTATTTCTAAAAGCTCCCGAGTGTGAGTATATTCATAATTTTAAAATGTTAAAAAGTGTATTAAAACACATGTTCTTAAAATATAAATGACACTCATTTTTATAGAGTAAATACTTTTGAAAAAAAAAAGTCAAAAAATGGAAATTTAAGTTTTTAAATTAGAAATAACACTTATAAAACACAATTTAAAATTAAGAACACTCGAATAAAAAAATAGTGAAAATGGTTTCAACACTCATATCTTTAAGGACATTAAAATTACACTAACAATTATAAAAAAGTTAATAAAATGAATAATTTCATGATGGTTTGGAAATGTATAATAAGACAGTGTAGAAACACTACACAATAGTGTAAAGTAGATGATAGTGAAGGAAACAAACCTGAGAGGATAGTTAGGTTAGGCCTAGATAAGAACAAACACACTTCTCTCTGCATGTCTTCTTAAACTTTTACACTTTCCACTTCTTCAAAACCTCCACAGTTGCACACTAGTTTGAATTTTCGGGAATATTACTTTTTAATTAATATCTCTTTATATGAAAAATAAATATTTTTGAAAATTCAAAACAATGTGCAACTGTGGAAGTTTGAAAAAGTGGGAAGTGTAAAAGTGTTGAAAGAAAATAGAGAAATGTGTTTGTTTATATTTAGGCCAAACCTAACTATCCTTTCAGGTTGGCTTCCCTCACTACCACTGTACATTATTGTAGAGTGTTTCCACACTGTCTTGATAAAAAGTTAATAAAACTGACGTTTCAATAAGCTAATATTTCCTCTAAATATGCTTCAGTAACTTAATTTACCCTATAAGATAACATAAGAATTATAAACAAGTGGAAATTTGAAGCGTTTCCTATTTCGTTTATTATTTCTTTGTGTGGTCATGCATGGTCACATCTTCTGTTCCATTTCTATTCCTCTATGTGCAGTTACACATGTGCATTGTAAGGGCTCTCGTTAGAAAGAAAGAGTAGTAATTTGTGGTGCTAAAAAAATCATCAAACTCAAACAAACCCCTAGCCTCTATATAAGATGAACTCCTATCCTTCCTTACAACACATAATTTTTAATAGATATCATGATTCCTGATTTTCTCGATTCTAGCTTTCAATTATGGTGCAGTTTGGAATGGAATTCAGATAGGTCATTGTAAAAGAGACGTCTTACGTTGATTTGGGCATGTTAGGAGGATGAGTGTGGATCGAGTGACGATGCAAATATATGATGGAAGAGTGTTTGTATCAAAAGGAAGGGGTAGAGCAAGGAAATCGTGGTTAATTTTGTATACTTTACTTTACATCTATTACAGTTTCCAGCCTATGGTCCAGGTCAATTTTTTATTCGAGTCATATATCTTCTGCTACCGGCTTGCTAGGCATGTCATAGTTTCATTTGCCTTATAATCCAACTTAAGACTAGGGCAAGCACAGCATCCAGTCCCCAGCCACCTATGATACATTTTTGGCCATGCCGTGAATTGAACCAAGGACTATAAGGTCAGCAGACAGACATGCTATTGACTGAGCTAAGGTGTTGAGTGAATTTTGTATATGAATGTGTGAAAAAGAGAAACACTTAAGAATTATAAGAATGAAAGAGCATGTATGACTCAGTGTATGGATATTGTTGAAGAAAAGGGAGTATGCAAAGATAATGAGGCATGGATGAAGTTAGTGAGGATGGATTAAGAACAAAGTTGGGTTTTTTTTTAGCTAAATGCACAGTTTTTAGCCTTCCCCAGAAGGAAAAAGGATGATTAGGTATGCATGTATGCATGCAACTTCAACTCCGATTTTTATACTATAGATTCCGATTCCTCGACATTTAAAATTTAATTTTTTTCCCAAGCATCCAGCCTTGCAAAAAAAAAATTTATTGATATAACATACTATAAAGTATATTTGCAATAAAATAACTAAAAAGTATAAATAGTGAAATCTAAAATATCCAAATAAATTGGTCAAGTTTGATTTGCTTGGAAGATCACTAGGACACAAAAGTAATTTTGAGTATGCAGGCAATGAAATAAAACAGAAAAGTAACTAATAATAGACAATAAAAATTTTTCTAGTTTTTAGATTTTCTTATTGTGTTTTAATGCCTGAACTATCATTTTCCAAGATATGAGAGCTAAAAAGTTGAGGCATCAAAAATCATAGTAGTAGGATCAATTTTCCAAATTCTTTCAATACAAGTGAGAATCGAGGCTATCAAGGAATCAAGTTTGATATTCCTAATTTATAGCCATCTGGATGTGACAATACTTATTTCAAAACAATTTCTACTCTAACATCACTCAGCTATGTGTGCTAGCTTTCCCTCCTAATTTAACCAAAAATGTTTTTTTTTAATATCTTCTCTCCAGAAAAAATGAGCTAGAAAAACTTTACCTTTTTCAGCCTGTGTACTTAAATTAATGAATGGTGCAAATATACTCACTATACACAGGAGAAGATGGTGGGTGCACATGGCCCATACTGTCACCATCTTCCTTACTCCGGGGACCAAATATGGCCGCCAGTGTTCGAGCATCTGGGGGAGGTATGGGGTACATGCCTATAGCCATCTCTACCAACGACAAACCAAGAGACCAGATGTCGCTCTGAACAGAGTAGTGGGTGCCTTGTAGTCTTTCAGGCTGGAAAATAAATTTGGTTTTTTTCTTCCAAAATAAACAGCAATATTAGCCTATTTATACCCAATAATTCAACATAAAGCTATACAAATCAATAAAGATGAGCTAGCGGTGAAAATAATTTTTAACTTGTTTAGTTAGGTTCAACACCGTGTGTTAAAAATTATGGTTATATCCTTTGACTATTCGAACACTTCAAATTTGACTATTCGAACACTTCAAATTCTGAAGCATATTCAAAATTTGAGTATAGAAAAAATATGTGGTTTTCAAAATTTGTTTTAAGAACTATTATGCTGCTTATTGGTGGTTTAGTCCAACATAATTAGGGTTCAAACTTAACAAAGAAAAAACTATTCATTTATCACTTAAACACTGTATGAGTATTATAATGAATAAATTATTACAAACTAAGTTATCATTCTGATAAAATTTTTTCTATGGACCCAAGAATGAATGCAGGCTAAAATTAGAATGAATGCAGGCCAAATAATTAGAATGAAAGAAAGAAATTAGAGTGGAAAAAACCAAATTAATTCCAATATGGGTAAGTCAAGCTCTTTTGTTTATCAAGTTTTATAAGATACAAATTCAAGATTCGAAGGTAAAATGAAGGTTTGGATCAAAATAAAAATGGATTCTATCCATTGCTCTTAAGAGTTCATTTTTAACTAAAATTTAACAAATATTAAATTTAATTTTTGAAAAAGTTGAAAAAATAAAATCAAAACTATAATTTGATAATTTGTAATTAATATTTTTTTTTAAAACTCCATGGTGTGAGCCCGCAAGCGGGTTATATTGACTGAATGTCCGCAGCCTTAAGCAATGATAGTGCCAACATTTGTGGATAGAGGGAGTCATGTGGTTAGCACAACGAACCCTCCATCCATTAATCTCAGTTTTCTAGACAGTAGCTGCTATTAATTATTCAATTAGCTCCTTATTTGCCCTCATAGGGTTGAATTTGACCCTGTTCTGGACCCATTGATCACAGAAAAATTATAGAAGGGTTGAGGACCGAGCCCAGGGCCTCTGGATCTGTAGCCAGGAGCTCTGACCTCTATACCACAGAGGGGGTCTGTTTGTATAGCAAAATATAGTAAGACAGGCTACACACCGACATGTAGCTCCTTGTGCCAACAAAAGAATTGGCCATTGAGTCTATGAGTTGGCCAGAAACCCCAAAGTCGCAAATCTTTATTTCACCATTACTGTTGACCAAGATGTTGCTTGGCTTCACATCCCGGTGCATGATGGCGTGCTTGTCTCGAAGGTAGCTCAAGCCCTTCAGAACCTGTATGGGGCAAAGGGAATCAGAACAAGAGTTTTACACAACACTCCAATCTTAGGATATAATCTAAAGCTACTTATTTATAATACAATTAGTAATAAAAGGTTGAAGTAATTTTCAGCTCAACAACAAGAATATCCGCTTCAGTAGTCGCATGGTTAAAGGTGATATCAGGGATATCGGGGTTTAAGGGTGGTTTTCCTTAAATGGATTTCCACTCTCCTTCCACGCATGTGAGTACACTTCCTCTGAATTCAACTTTCCTAATCCCTAACACATTTGATTAATATTAATACATAGGCATATAAACCCGAAAAGGTAGTAAAAGGCGGTGCTAAATTAAATAAAAAAATTAAAATACCAAATAGTAGTAAGGGAGCACACCAGTTGAGGAAAAGTGAGGTATTTCCATTCCCATTCTCTTCACCCAAGAACGCCAACAATTTTACTTGAAATTTATTTAGGAAACTATAGTAAAGAATGAAGATGTGTTGGTTGCATAAGATACATTCTGAATGGAGGCATCCAACTTGATATTAAAAAGGCATATTTTTAAACACATTAAAAATGTCGTTAAAATTATCAATTGAAAAAAAAATTACAACAAAAATAGTAGCTTTGATAACCTGTTTTGTCGGCAAATAATGTCTATGAGTATTGTTATCCAACAAATTTTCCCTCGTTATCTCCTTTAGAACTTGATAATATTTGTTTACTATTCCAGCTATACAAAGTGTCCTTCAAATCCTTTTTACCCTTAGCACATTGAATACAGTGAAATCCTGTCAAGTTTTGGTCTTGGTTTAACCATTTGGGCATCAAAGTCCTAAACACCACTCACAGGACAATGCTGTAGTTAAAAGAAAATCTAGCCCTGACTGAAACCAGGCAAACATAATAACATAGTTGATAGATTTATCCTAATTTAAGAAGGTTTTAACAATATTTAGCCTTTTAAAGTTTCCCATGTGTTGAAATTATGTAATGAACTAGATGAAACTCGCTTTAGTGGCCGCATGGCCTAAGGCGCTACTCCCACAGTAGACTAGACTACCAATGATGGGGAGATTGAGGTTCACATCTCAGTTGGGTGTACTGAGGGTGATTAAAAAAAATTGTTTTCCACTCTGCCTCCATGCAAATGTGGGTAAAATTCTTTTAAATACAACCTTCTTCATCCTTAGAGCCATTAGCATAATTACTACATAAGTGTATAGCCCGAACAGTTAGTAAGACGTAGTGCTTAAAAAACTAGAAGTATGTAAGAACCGTAAATGAAGACATACTCTTCTAATATTGTTTTTATTTACCGCATCTTAGTACCCGACAGAGCTATACTCATAGTTACACTAAGAAGGTAAGGGTGAGGAAGGTAAACGCGGAAATGTACACATATTTGTGTGGAGGGAGTGTGTTAAATAATAAACTAAATGCACCCAGATAGGACGCAAACCCCAACCTCTCTGTCGCAGGCAAACCAGGCTAGACTAAACCGATATTTTTGTCTGTTTACCCACAAATGCAGACCTCTAATTTAATAAAGCAATTATGTAATTGAAAATACAAACCGCACAAGTAATGGTGCCTAATATTGACTCTGGAATCCTACCAGCTTTCTTCAATATCAGATCTAATGAGCCTCCATCCATGTACTCCATACAAATACTGATTTCACCATCGCTGGAAAAGAAAGAATTAACTCACTTTTTACAAAAATATTTGTAAGTCCAACTTATAAATTATAATAGTCAGATTGTGAAGAAAATTCAGCATTTGTATTAACACAAAATACTTTGGAATATGTTTATCAACCCTCTCTAACTAAAATAATATTTTGATTATATTTTAGGTGCCAGTAAATGAAGTAAAAAATCTATCATTTTCTCCAGCTAACTAATAGTTTTTTTTTAATCACGTCTTACTACCCATTTGGGTTATAAGCTTAAGTAATAATTACGCAAATATTTTTAAGAATTAGAAAGGTTATATTTAGAGGAATTGTACCCACATTTGTGTGGAGGGAGAAAGGCAAACCCCTTTGGAAAAAAACTCAGTATACCCGACTGAGATTTGAACCTCGATCTCCCTGTCTAGTATACTGTGAAAGTGGCGTGGTGCCTTAGACCACGCGGCCACCAAAGTGGGTACATAATAGTTTATTGAATACGTTTTATAACTAATTAAAATAATGCTTTATTAATTTTAATACATTGGGAAGCAATGAATCTGTTGTCATAAAATTGCTATTTCTACAAGAGACGATGAGTCTAGTCTTGTAAAATTATTACTTCAATAAGAGGCAATGAGTCTGTTATTGTCATAGAAGTGTTACTTCAATAAGATGCAATGCATTTGTTATCATATAATGTTTTTAAAACTCTGCAAGTGAACAAAAAGTTATATTTTGTGAGTGAGGAGTGTGAGTAGCGGATAAGTTATATTTTGTGAGGACAGAAAGTACATGTGGAAGAGGTGATAAGTCCTACCATAGGTATGAGGAAATCTGATGAGTACGTTGCAACTAGTATCACAATAAAAAAAACCACACCTGTAGAAAGCTCCGTAGAAACCAACAATATGTGCAAAATTGCAGTCATGAAGAACTTTGAGTTCTCGGATTATTTGCTTCTTGATAGCAGGTTTCACTTCAAGGTGAATTAGCTGGAAAAAAAACCCACATCAATAACATCTAGCAGACTGGTCCTAGGTTATATATTTTACATTAAAAAACATAAAATAAAGAAAGTTCATTAGATTATGTGTTATTTTTAAATGTAAGGCTATTCACCTTCCGTGCCATGATGAGCCCACTTGAGCGATGCTTGACTTTCATCACAACACCACCATTTCCTGCTCCTAGCTCCCCCAACTTCTCAAAATCATCATCACTCAATTCCCCTATCTTCTCCTTCTGACAAAGGAAGAACTCCATCCTCTTGCGCTGGTCATCATCCATTTCCAGCTCTTCAAGGCGCTCTTGTATGAGCTCAATACTCGTCTTACCAACTAGTGTCGTTCGCCTGAAAGATACCACCAAGGTATTGGGAAAATACTACACATGTTATTGAAATTATTGCATATAATATAAGTCTACATATAACATAACTCTAAAAGTAAATAGTTTTACATGAACATGTAAATATACTGTACTGCCAAGAACAAGGAGATCGGAATTTGATTATTTTTTTATAAATGGTTTATCACTCTCCCTCCCCACAAATTGGAGTACATTTACTCTAAATTATACTTTTTTCCTTCCTAATACATTAGTGTATTTAATATATATGGGTATATCCCGAATGGGTTGTGAGATGAAGTTAAAAGTTTTAAAAATTAAATGCTATTTAAACAAACTAAACCAAAAACTTATACATGTTTTAAATAAGAAAACCTTTATTTAGTTTAATATAATTCCTTTAAAAGTTTCAGAATAAAATTCTGAGGGGTTGAGTGCATAATTATAACAACAACAAAAAATCATATAAGTGAATGAAGCACTTTTTCTTAAATGTCCATCAAAACATTGTCAATTTATAATAGAAATTAAAATGTAAGGTTATCAATGCACAAACTATAAATAAAATTTCAAGTTGTCATTAGTGTTAGATTTTTTTAAGTCCTGAAACTTTACGGTGGGGCTAATTTTTGTTATAAGGTATGCTACCCCAATATGTTCAGTAGCTTTTAAATCATAAGTGACACTATAGGTCAGAGAAGTGTTAAGGTGCTACACAATCTTAAAACATGACTTTGTTTACAAATATGTCTTGACGAAGTGGAACTTTGTACCATCACAAATATATAATAATGATGTTATTGACCATATTGTGGAAGGTGTAAATCACAGATGTGATTTTTAGCGTAGGACTAGCGGGATTTTTATCAAGTTTTTTTTCTCCAAACTTTGAAAATTTTTCATTAACTTAAATTGTTTTTGCCCTTGAGAGAGTTGCAAACAGTATATTACCCAAAAAGTGAAATTAATATAAAGCTTGAGTAGGGGAGGGTGGGCCACAATGAGACAATTCAAATATTAGCTAGAACAAAATCTAGTGGTAGATTCAAGAACTAACTGCCCAGCCATAGTTCTTTTTGCAAATGGCTGCATGCTGTTGGTTCCAAATTATTGTTTTCAGTCTATATTTTGTGTTGAAAAGTTATTTTTTGGAGTAATTTTACAGTTTGATTTGCATTTGAAAACAAATCAAAAGGGTAAGTATTTAAAATGAAGATACACCCCAAATCTTTCAGTTAGGCTTCCTGAAAGTATTAAAACATTATTTTTATATTCACTTAGGTTAGCCATAATTGTTTTATTTCAGCCTTTCTGGGCCTTAATGAGACAAAATTTTTGGGCCACTATGAGACATGTCTCATCGTGGCCCATGCACATACTTTGATTATAAGATTCCTAAATACTAAATTTAATTATCATTTCCCAATAAAATATAAGTATAGTCTTGAATAAACATCATATTGTAGTTTGTGTTCTTTCTTACTAGGCTTACCATCAATTATCATGTCTAGAGGAAGGAAAAGGAAAAGCCAAAAGGGAACTTTCTCTGAAGAAAATATGCAAAATGCTGTACGGCAAGTTTTGTTGGGGGAAGAAGGTAGAAAACTATCTCTTCGGGAAGCTGCTTCTTTGAATGGGGTATCATTTCAAACATTGCAAAGATATGTTAAGAAACAAGTGAATAATCCTAACCCTGAAGTCGAAATTAGAATGGTCGCTAACTACAAACATCGTTTAGTTTTCAATTCGGAAGAGGAAAAATCTTTAGCAAACTACATGATTCAGTGTTCTAAAATGTGCTATGGAAAGTCAACTAAAGATTTTCGTGAGTTAGCATATGAGATGGCAAAGATTAATTCAAAAACTATGCCTCCTTCGTGGGAAATAAAACAGAAAGCTGGGATTGATTGGCTCCAGGGTTTCTTAAAGAGACATCCAGAGCTGAGTATCTGACAATCAGAAGGTTGTAGTATCTCCCGGGCAACTTCCTTCAACAAACATAATGTCAAACAATTTTTTTAACAATATTGAGAATGCATACAGTCGCTCTCAGAAATTTTCAGATGGAAGTCGTGTATATAATTTGGATGAGACTGGAACCACTACAGTGCAAAAACCAAAGAAGGTAATAGCTGCAAAAGGCACTAAGCAAGTAAGCCAGTGCACAAGTGGGGAACGGGGAACTTTGGTAACAACTTGTTGTATAGTAAGTGCAACCGGGAACTCCTTACCACCAATAATGGTATTTCCTCGTAAGAATTTCAAAACGCATATGGTGAATGGTGCCCCACCTGGAACTTTGGGACTTGTGAGTAGTTCTGGATGGATGACAGGGGAAATATTTCCTTCTGTTATGAGACACTTTATAGCACACACTAGCTCCACTAAAGAAAATCCATCTCTGCTTATTTATGATAATCATGAAAGCCATCTTACAATAGAAACTCTTAACCTTGCGAAAGAAAATGGAGTTACTATAGTTACTCTGCCACCTCATTGCAGTAACAAGTTGCAGCCACTTGATGTGTCTGTATTCTACTCATTTAAGGCACACTACAATTCTGCTGTAGATTCTTGGCTGCTTCACAATCCTGGGGTTCCATTGACAATATATCAAATTGCCAGTTGTGTAGGAATAGCACATGAACGAGCAATGAACCCTTCTAACATCAGGTCAGGGTTCAAGAAAACAGGAATCTACCCATTTGATAGAAATATATTTACAGATGATGATTTTATGACTAGTTCTGTAACAGACCGTGATTTACCAGGTACTTCAAATGGGCCTGTGAATATTGTTTCCGATGAAATTCAATCTACAGCCTTACAATTACCCCCACAGAGAGTCCCATCAACATCCTCTAAATTATTTTCAGCTAATGATTCTTCAGAAAAAATCCATCAAATTTCACCTAGTTCAGATTCTTCAAGATTAAACTTAGATTCATCACAGAAGAAACCATTCATCGGCCCTGACAGTTTCAAAGGGTTTCCAAAGGCAGGAGCAAGAAAGAAGCAAAGAAATAACAAACACAAAGTAAGCAGCTGCATACCAACTGACACTCCGGAGAAAAATAGAATTGAAAATAAAACAAAGGAAAAGCTCTATGGAAAACGTAAATTGTCATTGGTAAGAAAAGAACTCTTCAATAAGAAAAAGAAAATAATAAATAGTGAGCCATTATCATCAGAAGATGAAGATGATTATGGCCCATATCTACCATGTGATAGTTCCGATGATGAGACAGAGTGGTCACCAGAAATCGACCCAAGTGGTTTTGAGGAGCTTGATCGGAAGCCAGAGTGTGGTGATTTTGTTTTAGTGCAGTTCAGTGCAAAGAGAGATATTTTTTATATTGGTACTGTTGTAGCCACTAGTGTATCAGGGATTTATATAGAGATTAGTTTCTTGAGAAAGTGTGTTAAAAATGAAGGAAAATTTGTATTTCCTCCTGTACCTGATTTGGCTTCAGTTCCTCTTGAGGACATAAAAATGATATTGCCAAAACCATCATTTTCTGGCAAAACAAAAAGGCTCCAATCATTCTACAAGTTTGAAATTGATTTTAGGTTACTGAACATTCGTTAACAATACAAAGAATATTGAAGGACAGTAGCAACTCTTAAGTCCATTTATGTTTTTATTTTTTATTCTTTAATGTGTTTGTTTAAAAAAGGAACTTGATGAATAATTGATAAACAATAACTGAATTAAAAATTATCATTAGCTTAAAGGTTGTTTTTTCACTAAAAGTAAAATTGTATATTTGTCTCATTGTGGCCCAAGTGGTGTCTCATCATGGCCCATCATTGGGCCACAATGAGACACATGTAAGGATTTTTTTATTTTATTATTATTATAACTAAAAATATTTTTATCTCAGATCAAACCAGTGAAACAGGTATAAGAAAGTCTTAAGTTTTTGAGAATATCTCTCTTTGTCAGATAAAATAAATTTACCAAAATTACAAAAATAAAAATGCTTATTTTGTTTCATGGTGGACCACCCTCCACTACTACTTAGCTTATAAAATTTACTTTACTGGATTTTTTTATTTTTATGTATGGATAAAACAATACCGGCTAAGCTAATATATATTTCAAATCAAACAAACTCCATCTCACAGACCCTCCACCCTACAAGATACCTCCTGAGAGCAACACTACAACAGCACCAGAATGTAGAGATATTTAAAATATCTAACATGAAATATGTAAGGGGTCATCTATAAACCATAACACTTCTTATACATTTCTCCCTCCCCTCTTCCACACATGTAAGACCAAGTAGACATTTAGCTTCCTCCTTTTTCACCATGAACCACCAATTAGATATTTAGCCTCTCTCCTATGTAACACCTAGTAGACATTTAGCCTCATCCTTGCGTCCCCCATGTAACACTTAAGTAGACATTTAGCCTCTACCTCCCACCATGTAGTACCAAGTACACAGTTAGCCTCCTCCCTTTTCACCATGCACAACAAGTAGATATTTATCCTCCCCCCATGTAGACATTTAGCCTCTACCTCCCACCATGTAGTACCAAGTACACAGTTAGCCTCCTCCCTTTTCACCATGCACAACAAGTAGATATTTATCCTCCCCCCATGTAGACATTTAGCCTCTTCCTCCCACCATGTAGTACCAAGTACACAGTTAGCCTCCTCCCTTTTCACCATGCACAACAAGTAGATATTTATCCTCCCCCCATGTAGACATTTAGCCTCTACCTCCCACCATGTAGTACCAAGTACACAGTTAGCCTCCTCCCTTTTCACCATGCACAACAAGTAGATATTTATCCTCCCCCCATGTAGACATTTAGCCTCTTCCTCCCACCATGTAGTACCAAGTACACAGTTAGCCTCCTCCCTTTTCACCATGCACAACAAGTAGATATTTATCCTCCCCCCATGTAGACATTTAGCCTCTACCTCCCACCATGTAGTACCAAGTACACAGTTAGCCTCCTCCCTTTTCACCATGCACAACAAGTAGATATTTATCCTCCCCCCATGTAGACATTTAGCCTCTTCCTCCCACCATGTAGTACCAAGTACACAGTTAGCCTCCTCCCTTTTCACCATGCACAACAAGTAGATATTTATCCTCCCCCCATGTAGACATTTAGCCTCTACCTCCCACCATGTAGTACCAAGTACACAGTTAGCCTCCTCCCTTTTCACCATGCACAACAAGTAGATATTTATCCTCCCCCCATGTAGACATTTAGCCTCTTCCTCCCACCATGTAGTACCAAGTACACAGTTAGCCTCCTCCCTTTTCACCATGCACAACAAGTAGATATTTATCCTCCCCCCATGTAGACATTTAGCCTCTACCTCCCACCATGTAGTACCAAGTACACAGTTAGCCTCCTCCCTTTTCACCATGCACAACAAGTAGATATTTATCCTCCCCCCATGTAGACATTTAGCCTCTTCCTCCCACCATGTAGTACCAAGTACACATTTAGCCTCCTCCCTTTTCACCATGTACCACCAAGTAGATATTTAGCCTCTCTCCCATGTAACACCAAGTAGGCATTTGGCCTCTTCCTCCACCCATGTAGCACCAAGTAGACATTTAGCCTCTTCCTACCCCCATGTAGCCTCCAATAGACATTTCACCTCTTCCTCCTCCCCTGTAGCCCCCAGTAGACCAGTAGACATTTTGCCTCTTCCTCCCCGTATGTAGAACCAAGAAGACATTTAGAATTCCTCCCCTTTCTCCCATGTAACACTAAGTAGACATTTAGCTTCTCCCTTCCTTCAGAATTGGAAGTTATTTATAAGTATGTTTACTAACAGTGAAAACATGAATGCTAATATTATGTTTTCAACATTAGAATTGAAGTTAAAGATCTGTGTTACATGTAACACCATGTAGATATTAGAGCTCCCCCCTCAACAGCATTATATGGTTTATGAATCACCTCTAAGGTTTATGCTAAAGTATGGCAATGTTGTGTGGAGTCCCCACAAAGCAAATTATTCAAATGGACTGGAATCTTTGTGGAAGCTATTTGCACGATTTAAGCATATATTTAAATAAAATTCAACTTAACACATGATTACCAATACGAGATTCACAATTTCACAAGTGTCATGCAAGTAAATAATTTTTAAATGATTTCACAAAATGCCACCAAATGTCTGTGTAACTAATAAAATTAAATATTTTGTAGCAGTTTAAT
Organism: Timema bartmani; assembly: GCA_902151455.1. Lineage (NCBI taxonomy): Eukaryota > Metazoa > Arthropoda > Insecta > Phasmatodea > Timematidae > Timema > Timema bartmani. The sequence goes on from CABFWB010000973.1 coordinate 190,837, forward strand.
TTTCTAGATAAAAAACAAAACAAAATATGTAGGCTTATAAGTAAAACAACTCAAAACATTTATTATTGAACTTAATAATATTGAATTACTCTAATTTGAGAAGTTTATAAATTATAATGATGACTCCTGGATAGCTCAATGGTTAGAGCATTGATGTACTAAACCAAAGGTCTCTGGTTTGATTTTCATGTCTGGGTGTCATTTTTCAATTTACAAAATTTATAACAATTGTATTTACTATAGTATTGACTTGTATAAAAAAAAATTTACTCACATATTGCTAAACTTTGTTATTGTATTACAGCATTCATATTATGTGCTATTTTAATAATTGAGTAGGTGAGTTCAACAACTTAGCTTGGATTAAAACTATGCAAATGAGTATTTCCATTTACATTCAAATATTTTTTAAATAGGACTATTAAAGATATTTAAACTTAATTTGAATATACAATTTGTACTATATGTATTTTCCATATTACCGCATGTAATTTGACAATTTTCCTTAATTTGTTATTCCATAAAGCAAATTATTGAAGCAAATATTAAATATATTAATGAATTTAATTATTGAAACACATTAAAATAGTCATCTTTAGTCTTTTACCACACACATTTATAATTCGCAAAATAGATTTTACATCCTCTTACTAGGAGAAACTATTGTAATTTTGAGAGAGATCTTCCAGAGATTATTATGAATCTTTACATTTTATGTAAATCCCAAAAAGTTGATTTTACAATTCTGTAATCCCCCCTCCCACCATGTATGTCTGTCTGTTTATGTCCTCGCCCCTGGCTATGGATCCAAAATGGTTAGATGGGTTTTGTTCAAACCTGATATTTAGATTTTATAGGGCTATGCCTTAGGATTTTTTATTACCATAGCCCTAAAATTATGGATAGTTTGCCAATAAGTGATTTTTTTTATTTTTAAATTTTTTTCAAAATGGCTCTAGCGATTTTGTTTAAAATGTGTATCCACGATTTGTTTGACATGACAAATAGCAGTTTATTATTATTTTTTGGGCCAAAATTTGTATAAGGTTAATTAACTGGTTAGGATTCTTTGAAAATTCAAAATGCTTCGAAAATGGTTTTAACAATTTTGTTTAAAATGTATATTTGTGGATTGTATGGTGGGACAAATAACATTGTATACTTGTTTAGGGGGTAAAAACTTGTTAATGAGTATTTTACTGATGAATGAGTTTTCAAAAATTTGAACTACTTTAAAAACGGCTCAAACAATTTGGTTCTAAATGGGTATATTTGAAATATTTGACTTGACACATTACACTGTGTAATTATTTTTGGAGTAAATATTTGTTAATGTTACCTAGTTTACTGATTACTGTGGTTTCAAAATATTTGAAATATTTTAAAAATTACTCCAACGATTTGGTTTAAAAAGGATGTTTTTAATTTTTTTATCACATAAACATTCATTTAAAGTAGTTTACTGATGATTGATTTTTGAAAAATTTGATTTTTGACTTCACATTTCAGGAGAAAGTATTGTAATCTTAACAATTTTTGACCTCGAGATAATAATAAATTTGTCTGTCCCTGGCCACAGATCCAAAATAGTTTAATAGATTTTGTTCATACTTGATATTTAGATTTCATACAGCAGTACCCCTGGAAGCTTTTATTTTTATTTTAACTTTATCCCGCAAATTAAAGGTAGTTTGCTCATGAGTGATTTTTTATAGATTCCAAATTTTTCAAAAATGACAATAAGGATTGTGTTTGAAAATAATATCTGGGGAGTGTTTGACATCATAAATAAAAGTGTATACTTGCTTTTTGAGGGAAACTAGTCAGTTAAGTTTTTTTACATTATAAATAATTATATATATAATGTATCATAAATAATTATATATAATTTATTATAAATGATTATATATATATAATATATTACACATATATATATATATAATATATTACATATATTATATATATATATAATATATTATATATATAATATATTACATATATATATATATATATTACACATATATATATATTTGTTTTTCTAAAAAAAAGTTATAGTAGTTTACTGATGACTGATTTTTGTAAAATGTAAATATTTTTGAAATAACTTGTAACATTTTGTTATAAATTGATATTGAGGGATTTTTTTACATGATCAATAATAATGTGTTTAATTTTTCTAAAATAAATTAATTTAACGGTAGTTTACTGAAAAATGAGACCTGGGCTACCTGGGAATCATACCGTGCCCAGGACCATTCTTCACTCATATTTTAAGGCAGAGTCTGTGATGGATATACTGAAATCTTCAGCTACATAATATGTGTGATCAATTAAGATCATGAGCTATCAGATAATGCAGCCAATTTTGACTCGGTAGGACTTAATGGTGCCAATATTACAATGTCAACTATACAAATGCGCATATAATGATGGATTAAATAGCAAAGCTATTATATTTGTTAGTTATTGTCATAGTCGCATCTAAATATCATATTCTTAAATCAAGTGTGTACTGTGTTTAATGAATTTGTGCATCTTTCAAAGTTGCAAATCTTTAGTGAATCTGGGTCAGTTGGAAAGCAGAACTATATCGTGGACAGAGGCGTAGATAGGGTGAGGCAGATGGGGCACATGCCCTGGGCACCAATTTTTTTAAAACAATAATAGAAGTTTTAATTTTTTAACAATAAAAATTTATTTTGTTTTTATTATTTTGTAACCAGCTTTAAAAGGAATAACCAGTTTCAGTACCAATATAAGAATTTAACCAAAATTTAAAGTACGGTTTTTAAGGGGGTCCAATTTTTTATTTGCCCTGGGCACCATCAACTCTGGTTACACCTTTTAACATGAATGAATGAGTGTAAAGGCTAAGTAGGGGACTAGTTGTTAAATAAAGTGTATGCAAACGTACAAAACATGACTCAATTGTGTTTGACTAAAACCTTATTGTAATAGCTTGGTTTTAAAATCATGTAAAATACATTTACAGTAGGCTAAATGCTCTTTGGATCATGTACCCAAAAAAAAAATGTGATTCACAGTGGGATTCTAGAGCTTATAAGTGCCATTAATGATCTTAAATCCTATTTTGTCCTGGGGGCACCGAATTAATAATAGGATAAAAGAGTGGGTCTAAGGAAAATTTAAAAAAATAGAGTTATAACTACCCTTTCATTGGACTTAATATTGAAGAGAAGGTAAATTGTGAAATATAACCTGAAGAAGATTTGCCATAAAAACATATATTTTCAAACTGATAAATAGCTGTAAAAAAACTCCATAAAGGTGACTTAAAAATAACAACCTTTATAAAAATATGAAGTTAATATGAATCTAAGTTATGTTTTAATTCAATAGGTACTAACTAATAGAGCTCTAAGAGTAATTAAACTAATTAGCTACAGCAAGAAGATAATAAATGGCATACTGAATAAGATAACATAACATGCTCCACAAATACCTGTTAGTACAGCCTGTTCCAGAAATGGTTACCTTTTTCCTAAAAGCAATAAAATAATAAATACACACTGAATGGTACAAAAATAGTTGAATAGTATAGGGTAGTGGGTTATAAGGCTTATTTCGAAAAGGCATTTTGCTATGGGCACTTTAAACAGACCTACAAACACTACATTCCATATTTAAGTATATATTTCTTGGATAGGATCAAAAACAGGAATTGATGAAATTAAAATTAAGGTGATAACCCTAAATCGAATAGAATTGAAAGTGCATACAAGTTATGGTTGGTTATCTAAATTAAAGGAAATTGTGTAATTTTTATATTAGTACCTTTTTTTTATTCAATTAATATAGGAAGTTCCAAACTCGTTTTTACTAATTTGATGGGACTAGGTTCAATCCAAATAGAAGAAATTCTGGATGATCCGTTATTTTGGAATTTCCCATGGATGTAAAAAAAAATTATATACAGTATGCAATATGTGGTGAAAATAGCCCGTATATTTAGAGTATAATAATAAGATAGATTTTTTTGTTACAAACAAGGACAGAATAAGGCCTTAGACTTGTTATAAAAGATTAAAAATATTATTTTGTTTGTGATTTAATGATTGCTTGATTTCAAAAGTGTATTCTACTCAAAAGGGTGTTTTAAATCATCACAATTCAAATAAATGGCTTTCTAATGTATGCACAATAATAGGAGCTTATACTCCAATATAGATTTCTGAAAAGAAGGAAGATAAAAAATAAACTAATTGCTAGGCATACCTATGTTTAATATGAGTAACCAAATTGTTATACATTTGATATTAATTATCACAGTGCCATTATCCTATGAAAAGAAACAACATTCACCACTAATGTAAACACGGCTGCTAGTGATGCTTAGAACCAATTTATTTTAGTTAGTTGGGGATTTAACGTTTTATAATAACACACAACAGGCATGCCGAACTCGTTTGACCACAAGGGCCACTATGAATAATGAAAATAATGAGGGGGTGCATTTCATAAAACTCAATATTGTCGTCATCTTAAGTGAAATATATCTCATTTTAAAAGCCTTACTATATAAAAAAAAGATTACTTAAAAGTGTACAACTCGAATGTATGTGGTGCTAAAAATAAAAAATTACATCAAATCTTAAGACTTATCATACATTTTTTTTAATCAAAAATTTGAAACTTTAAATTTTGCACCAAGTGTGTGAGTGGCTTTAGCTTTCTTATTAAAGTCACGTTCAAAATGGATGACAAAAGTGATCGCTCGGGTGCTTGTTCCTTTTTCCTGAGAAAAACCACAAGTATTTGCTGACAAAACATTGCACATATTTGGTGTGCATATTTAATAATTTTTGAGAATCGATCTCTGGTGAATAAAGAGTAAAAATTGCTACACCAGCCTCCCTTGCTAGATTTCACCAAATAATGACTAATTTCCAAATATAATTTCAAATGATGTATTCCTACCAAGGCTGTCGAGTCGGAGTCAGTAAAAATTTACCGACTCCGGCTTAAAATAAGAACTTATAGTATTATCATAATATTTTATACTTTTTTTTTTAACTATGTAGGACCAAAATTTGTAATTTGGATTGACAGGTTTATTTAAATACATATTCAAAATGTCAAAGAAGCTTCCCATTAAGTAATCTCTATCGGAGCACTTTACTGCAGTAAATTTGTAATTACTAATTAATATGCATTAACCATTTTTAAAAGAATCAGAGTTGAACAGTATAAAAATATAGGAGTCAGTAGAAGAATTGGTATACCTACTCCGCAGCCCCAATTCCTACAACATACAGTATATAGAAAGATAAATCTGGCCGCATTGTTTGTTGGTTCGTCCAAAGGTCCTCAGGCCGTACATAGTCATGGTAAGTTTGACATGCCTGCTATACAAGGTTATCTGAGCACATCATTAAGGGATCAACTTAATTATACAGATATGGTCCTTGTTACACACACACCACACACTTATTTGCTTGGTGACATAGCGATATATAAATAAACAGTAAATCCCTTTATTACAGTGGTTCCCAAAACTTTCAAACCAACAAACCAGAAAAATGATTTGTTCCGCAAAAAGGACCAGAGAGAGATAGTGATTGGGAGATAAGGCCTGAGTTTTCCTTAGCAGGCTTTGAATGGCTCAAATTTAGATTCGACTTTATTTTATAAACAATTACTATTTATAAATGTTTGACAACTTTTCATATTAGGACATACCTTTTTGTAAATTAGTTGCAGGCCTAGTAGTTTTTGATCTGATCAACAAACTTATTAGTTGTTAAGTTTAACTTTACACATAGTATCTTATATAATGGTGCAGATAAAAATTATTTTCTTTGTTTTGTTACAATATATGTCTACTTACTTAAGAAGACGGCAACTTTAATAGTATTGAGATTTAAAGTTTGATAATTTTGAATAATTATACAACTAAAACAAAACTAATTAAAATCAGAAGAGAAATGTAAAAACAAACGTAAATATTGACAAACTTTTTTGTTTACCCATAATTTTTTGTGTTGTATGATGTCATCTTGTCTTATAAACATTAAATTGTTTATATGATCAAATATTATTTGAAATTTTAATTTTTTAACTCATGAAATGTTAGGCTATGTTAGGTCAGGCAGGCACCATAATTATAGGGCCTAAAGGGTGTTCACGAAAAAATGATGTGCACATTTAGGGAGGCAGGTGGGTGGAAATGGAACAATTTGACACGAGGAACCCATATATGGAGTAGATCTCTTCTAGGTGAAAATAGTGACCGAAATGTGCAGGGGCAGGTAGTCAGTCATCTGTGATAATGGCACAACATATAATACAGTGACATGGGCATTTATTGCTAAGCATTACATAAGTGGTCAGAAGATAGCAAGTTTACAATAACTGTTCAAACTGTCATCCAAAAAGACTGGAGTGGTGTGCACTCGTCGTCTTGTCCCAGTATCTGGCTTTGTCAAAGTGAGGGAGCCAGTTTCTAGTAGTCACTTGCAGTTGTGGATGCATCGTATGCATAGTATGCATAGGATGCAGTGTGTTTGGATATTATACAACCTGTCCTCTTCTTTGGCATTTCCACACACTTCCCCATACATTAAAACCTAGTTGGTCTCCAGTGCAAGACTGTACAGTAGTATGCTCACAATCACGTAGCAACGTCAATCACAAACTAACGAACACCTGCAAGCACGTGGTGTTAGATACCCTTTAGCAGAAGTGAGTTAAATGGGACAACCAGTGTAGGTGTGTGCAATTTCACAAGCTTGTTCCAACAGTTGGTTGTTACATAGCCTGCCTATTTCCGTCATCAATTTTGCCTAGAAGCGATCTCCTCTGGATATGGATTCCTTATATAATATTATAAAGTCATTCCTTTTCCACCCTTTATCATCATCACCATCACCATCACCATCACCATCACCATCACCATCACCATCACCATCATTATCATTATTATTATTATTATTATTATTATTATTATTATTATTATTATTAGCACTGCGTCTTTCTAACAGTTCGGGTTGTACGCTAATGTGTAATGGTAGGGTGATTATGAAATGAAATGGAGGACCTACAGTTTAACGTGGAATCCGAATCACGGTGGAGGCCTTGCATTTCCCCCCACTCTATAAAATGTATCATTTGTTTATTTTTATGTGTTGTGTAGATAATTATTGTAGCCTACATTTGTAAGAACAATAATTATTCTTTGGGATATAGTTTTAGAAGTGTCATGTGTTCTCGAACTGATTCATGATTTTATTTAAGAAACATGGCCTACCAACATCTTGTTTAGGAGCTACTAAGCGAGATAAGACTCAATTATTTTTATTTTGTGAGAATACCTTTGAATTAAAATTATTGTTATTTACATATATAAATTCTCCATATTAATTTGTTGAGGTAGTTCAATTATATATAGGGACAAGTGGTATACTTTTGAAAGGGCAGCAATGAACTCTCGAGTTCCTAATGCCCTAGAGTAGGCCTAAGTAAGTTTAATTATCTAATGTTATTTTGAATGAGTAGGCTACTATCTCCAAGAGTAAGTCCTAACCAGGCCTAAGTAAGTTGTTAATCATATAATGTTATTTAGAATGGGTGCCATATCCAAGTACGCAGACAAATAAACAAATACATGTCACAAATACATAGGGGGTTGGTGTGTCCACCACAAATATTGATTTGTTTGCGATACGAATGAACTTAAGTCAACTTAAAACGAGAATGATTATAAACACAAATTGCGTATTAGCAAAAAAAATGTACCTATTTGGCAACAGAATTTTGAAATACAAATAAACCTTTAACTATAATTGAGAGTTTCCTTAGTGACCGACTGCAATGAGCCCATAGATTGGTGACGTTCCAATTTCCAGGAGTTGGGAAACACTGCTCTAGGCAACACCCAGACTCAAACTAAGTTCTTTCCTTTAGCAATTAGTACCTTCATTAGTGAGCAAGTTGAAAGATTATATCGGTACTGGCATACCATATTCAAATTAGACCACTTTGAATAAACAAACCATTTTACTTACACTATGGTATTAGGAACTCGAAAGTTCATTGCCACACTTACAAAAGTATGCCACCTATCCCTATCTTGAGCTAGTTCTATCCAGTCCACCTCATTAAACTCTATCTCTTTCAGGTCCATTCTAATGTTATCCTTCCATCTGCATCTAGGTCGGGTCCATAGCGCCTTAACGGTCCGATTCTCCACTTTTTTTAATATGGAAAATATCACCATCCACATCACATCCTCCCAAACACAACGAGCTGTAATGAAAGTTTTATAATATCCATAACAGCTAAATTCTATAAAGAAAAGTAAAACTTTATAAAACAAAACATTGATGACAGAGAAACCATGATGAGAAAGTGAAGTGAAACCTCTGGAAAAAAAAAATTGATGACAGGAAAATAAAACCACTATTTATAATTTTCTATCATGACAAAATACCAACCGAGCTCAACCTAACCTTACATTATTATGACAATATCTCTACCAAGCCTTACCTAACCTTTCATGTGTTAGTAAATTAAACTCTAAATAATACAATATAAAGGATTTGATTTAATAAATAAACCTTGTTGGTAAACATGATTCAGTTACTAGGCCTACATCATAACACTTAGAATCGTGGGAAGTCGTCATAGTGTCCAGGATGACAGAAACATGAAAGGAAAGTGCACTGGATGACATCTAAATATGAGAGGAAAGTGCGCTGAGTCACAGAAACATGAGTGGAAAGTAACACTTCAGCGTCAATAGGCATAACAACATTTTACGTAAATATGTAGTAGCTATTTATCATAAATGCAAAAAGGTTAAACTCTTTGTGCCACACGATTCCACAGATTCTTGTAAATGAATCCAAGTCAGTAAAATAACCCCACTATGCACCATATCAGTGTAAAGCAACCAAATGTGGTACAATTAATGCACCCAAGTCTCTCTAGTTCTTCCAAAAGGTATCTTCCCATTGGCTTTGCCAGTCAATAATATAATAATAAATATTAAGCCATAAGTTAACATTGGCGAAATAAATTGGCATAAATATCCTAATCTAAGATATAGAATATAAAGTCAATGGTCAAAACATCTTGAATAGCAAACTTACTCTGATACAATCGGGGCTTCCACATGTGGTGGCATTGGCGATGGTGTAACTGGTGTCACCGGTTCTATGGAGCCTGGAGGTAGTGTCAGATTTAATTTATTTTTCGACATATTAATGTATAGATCTATTTTGAATGACCTAACTAAACAGGTCCCAGAATTGATTCAATAATCTGACATCTAAATCCTACTGACAGGTTATACGATAATTATGTATCTGAAAATTAAAAATCACAGGACGCATGGAAAAAACAACATGCCTAAGATAGATATAAAACAATATAATCTAACTAAAAGTTATCACAGCTTTGTCCATGTAAATTAACTTTATGAATATGTTTTTAATACACAATTAAAATAAACCGGACATGTTCAGAGTATGATTATTTTTTACAGAAAATATCAGATGTTCACAAAATTACAAGTAAGCTTGACAAAAGCAACAGGAAAAACAACAATTCAAAGATTACAATAACAGAATTTAATGTTATTGGGAATTCGACTTAAACATTATTCACTCATGCGCGGGTGTTCCTTAGTAGCCATGGATCAAAATCAAATACCAAATGGCAGAAACAAATAGAGATTGCCAACGGCCATGCTACAAATATTTCTCGATACACAGCTCTAGCTAGCGGTCAGGTTTAGTATCACTTGGAGGAGAGCTCTCTAGCTGTAACCAGTGAACTAGGTGTGTGTCCTGGTGACAATATTTAGAACAACATCATTGATCTAGTATGGATCATAAGGAAAAGTAAAGTCTAGCATAATGTAAAGTTAATTATATCACCGATTTTAAGAAGCTATAATGCTAAATTTAATGAAAAGTGAGAATAACTTTCTCAGTTCTTGAAATATTTTCAAAGAACAAATCAATATTAATAGCATTGATTAAATTTACTACCAATAAATATTTCCAAGAATAAAAATAAGTTACAATACATTTCATTAAAAGATACATTATAACTTATAAAAAATGGATATTTGTTTCCTAAATTCAAGATCCTAAAATATAGCTTCTCTCAAATAACATATTTATTTGAGAACACAAATTATATATATATATTAGTTGTTTCTGTCCACCTGTTGCAATAATTTATAAGCACCTTGAAAACAATTTTTTCTAAATATATTTTAATGTGATTGGGGAGAAATTCTATTTTGAAAAAAAAAAAATTTAAATATTTATTTCACAAAAAATGTGTACACATCAATTAGTAACATCAATCAAACACCATTTGATAGTAAAAATTTGTTTGTGGAAGAATGTTTTTCACTGTGCTTGAGAGCATCTCAATGCTAAAAACCTGAAAGGAAAAAAAATTATTAGTTTTATGACTTAGGGCCGGTCTTATGAATTCCGCATTAATATTGTTATCGGGAGGCTAAAGTTAGCTACTTGTTAAAGGTTATCATCCACTTTAATATTTTACGCGTATTATGAACTGAATTTATATCTTTAGGATAAATATTTTACTATGCAGAAAACGCAAGGCTGGTACTGTTTTTATTGGTACGCACATCCGTATAAACAAGACCATCTACAATACTCAGACCTTAATGCATAATAAACATGGCCGCCATATAAGTTGAACAAAAAAAAAAGGTTTGCCATTGAGTATATATAATATATAATAAATATACTCAATAGTTATTATTATATACTTATTAATATATTTATTATATTACATAATATATTATCAATATATTACATAATATATTATCAATATATTACATAATATATTATCAATATATTACATA
>CABFWB010000974.1:0-36337 GCA_902151455.1 Timema bartmani
GGGGGGGGGGGTATTTTATGGATGTTATTTGTTGTGGGCCACGCCCATTCACCCCGCCACTGGCCATCACAAATGTCGGGGGAAGTCATTTATCAAGAAACAAATTGCATGTTTCTAAATGCATAAATATTCGCACCATAGAGATTTAAACTAAATATATTTCCTGTTCCTCCACACTTTGAGTTTGTGGAGGTGAGTCATTGCCTCCAGTAAATAGTGAATGAGTAAATAAAATATTTCTCCAGTAGAAACATTAGAGTTTATTTTTCTTCACGCGGTGATATCAACAGTTGTTGAATATCTGCCGAGGGTGTCTTGGAATTTAATGAGAACATTTTCTCTTGTTTCAAAAAGTTTATCATCAACTACTAATCTATTCTTGACAGATATTAGAGAACTGTTGATATCACTATGGGAAGAAAATTTAATCTATGTTTCTCCTGGAGAAATGTTTGATTTATTTTGACAAAAAAAAAAGTTTTATGTGACTACTACAAGAACACTGACCTTTTCTCGCGTCCCCTACGTCCACACTTTAACTGTTGATATTGCAAGAGGAGTAGTTGGGAGATCTACCGCTAGGGTAGACCAACTTACACTCCAATTTTAATGAGAAAGGACCTTTTATAAAAAAAAACAACATAATTTTATGCGGCAAGAATTTATACAATTACACTATATAATCATGGTTATTTTACAGTATTGATAATATCTATTAAACGTGACTGCCGTAGATCGCATGACTTGACGTATGAATACGTGAAAGACGATAGTAGATCTACTAACTTTTCTAGATTCGCTTAAAATGGATCGAATGGTCTGAAGCTGTTTTCCACTCTCCCTCCATTAAAATGTGAGTACACTTCCTCTAAATTCAACCCTCCCAGTGCCTAGCACATTACCGTAGTTAGTATATTCATGAGGGCATCCATAGTTGAAAGGGTGGTAGGTGACAGGTAGGGAAAGTTACCATAATGGTCTGCGATACCATATGTTGAGTGGTTGCTTATTGAAACAAGAACTTATGGAAATAACGCTCCGAGGTTTCTTTTTTGTGGAAATGGCGACTTTGGTTCACTAAAAAATGCTTTACAAACGAGATCTTCTAAAAGGTTGCGTGCTCTTCATAAATTAAGATGGCGAACCAGCCGAAACAATGGCTGTTTATGACGTCATACAAACAGTTTTGTCGGTTTTGTTCATGTGCTGTTTACAAAATAAAAACGTTTTAAATTACGTTTTAAGTGTAAATAAAATACTTCTCAATTTATTATTAATTTTGATATGCTATAATATCTCTTGCTGCCACGACCATGAAACAAATAACATTATAGCTTTATTAATATATTCTTTCAATAAGTTACGAAAACACAAACTATACGGTAATCTTTAGGGAAATACTATTAGAAGAGTTTGGTAATACTTTTAATTGATAATATAGTATTAATAAGAAAATATTAATTATTGCCGAATATGTTGACACAAGTGACTTTCAGCTATGTTTGCAATGAATAACATTCTGCAACTGTCAGATACCACCCTTACAGCCATGGATGCCCTGGAGGCGTATAACCCAAACGGTTAGTAAAATAAGGCCCTTCCTATGGAACTTAGACTGTAGTTGAACTAAATGACTATAACTATAATGTACAACAGACATTTATCAAGCAAGGGCTGAGCACATTCTTGAAGTCTCAGGTTATCGTTACAATTTGTTTGCTGTATACACAAATCGTAGATACATTTAATAATTCAGTTATAAACTATCAACTCGGCATTTATGAATCCTGAAAAGCATCGATTCCTAACTGTATCGATTAAGACATTTCTAAAACATCCAACACATCCTGATGAACACCAACTGGGTAAATCTTGAAATTCTGAAAAATATCCACTAATGGTGGAATTTGTGGTCAGGGTCCCTGGCTACAGATCAAGAGGTCCAGGGTTAAATCCCCGGTGATTTCAAGATTTATCTGTGAAGCATCTGTCCTGGAATGTGATCAAACTCAACCTCGTGAGGACAGATGAGGCGCCACTTGAATAAATAAATAACAGCTGGAGGGCTCGGTGTGCTGCCAACATGACTACCTCTATCCACAAATGTTGGCACTATAGTCGCCAACGACAGTGGCTCGCACGGTTGGTCTTGAGGGTTCACGCCATGGAGCATTACTGGCGGACTCTACCTCGCCTAACGTCCGCTAGAGGGCAGCAAAAATAACAAACGTCACTATGGATTCTTAACTTCGCCGAGAAACAAGAGCAGAATTGAAATGTGTTCCACGTGACGAGCTCTAAACCAATCAAGACATCAGCGTGAACTGCGTCGGTCACTCTGTGCTAGAAGAAACATCATCTTTGTCCACACTGATCCATAAAGCCCACTTGGAAAAACAAATCAAATTTCAAAACTAACCGACTCTTGTCCACACGCGACCACAGAGCGAGACACAAGCAGAAAGCTGCGTCTACTGTTGTGAGAAGATTTGAAATAATTTGTTGAATTTAAAATAGGCCTGGGGGTCCTTCACGTTTTGTTTTGTTTTGTTTCATGACACAATATAATAATATGAAAACATCCATCGTAACATCATATGGTTCATGACAAAATAAAGTCGAAAAAAAAAGTTAAACAGGGCTTTTTTCCCTTAAAAATATCATAGTTTGAGTTTTATTTATAGAAAAATATGTGTGAAAATGTGACTTTAGCTAGTTTTCAACGACTTTTTAATCATATTTTCATAGCTATGAGACTAGGCTTGATGAAAAAGGGCTCTAGATAAAGCCTCCCTCTAAAAAATACAGTTTTTAATAGGCTCACAACAGAAAATTCCAAGATATTTGAGAACTAGCAGCGAGCTTTCTTCTTTACCTTGGGATGAGAAGTTTCGTAGTTTTATTTCCCTTATTTATTATGGACATGGGTGGTTGTAGGTGAAGGGCAAACAGGAGTATAAGCTTAGACATATTATAGAATTAGTTCTATAAAATGACACAGACCATTGTGTTTGTGTGGCCTGACAACGATTAATAATTTCTCGCTGACCGAGGAGGCCGCATTAATCTTAAAGAGGTGTTTGTTTATCCACTCAAAAATACAATAATGATAATCAGCTTTTTCTAGTTTGTGTTGCGAACTATCATGAATAAAGTCCGGAATTGTATTTAGTATTAATATATAAGATTTGTAGCAATAACAAACACAATTTATAGTAAAATAGTATGTACTAATGGGAAAATATGTAGTATTGAATAAACTTTTTTTCTCCAGGTTGATAAAATATACATATAATATTGAAATTAAATTTATTTTATGGCTACAAATTTCTGAAGGAAGTTGTATAAAAACACTTTTATAAGTATACAACCGTACAATTTTTATTTTTTTTAGTACCGGGTCTTACTACCCGTTCAGGGTATACGATTATGTACTAATTACGATAATGGTTTTAGGGACGAGGATTAATTAATTTAGATTAATTGTACCCGCATTTGCGTGGAGGGAGAGTGGGAAACCATTTAGAAAAAATCACCCTCTGTACACCCGACTGATATTTGAACCTTGATCTCCCCGTCATCGGCAGTCTAGTCTACTGCGACAAGCGGGTCACACGTACAATTACTTAAACGAGCTGTATTGCATTTTTAGTTTGTTTTCACCACTTAAATTTCCCATTAATTAAATACTGCTGCTAGGATTGAACCGAGGCACCTCTAAGCAACAGTGAATATTCCCAACCCTTGAACCTGCTGATAGAATTGAACCGAGGCACCTCTAAACAACAGTGAATATTCCTAATCCTATGATCTGCTGATAGGATTGAACCGAGGCACCTCTAAAACAACAATGAATATTCCTAATCCTGTGACCTGATGCTAGGATTGAACTGAGGCACCTCTAAACAACAGTGAATATTCCTAATCCTATGACCTGCTGCTAGGATTGAACTGAGGCACCCCTAAACAACAGTGAATATTCCTAGGCCCAGCAGAGAAGAGTGAGCTCTAAAAGGGTGGCTGTTAACCGCTTGTTACCCCGTGCCCACCGTAGTAAGGTCGAGTAAAGTCCGCAGATAATGAAGGTCATTCAGGTTGGTTAATGAGGCCTGAACATTTGGACAAGAACCTACCACCTTCTACAGCCCAAACAGAAGAGGATGAGTGGTTGGGGTTCCATTAGCCCACCACCACTTGAGAGATCCGTGATTCATGTCCAGCTCATATTTCAGGGGACTTCAGGTCACTTGGGTATGGTGCTACTGTAGTGACAACTGGTACTTCCTGATTGGTTTAGACTCTAGAATGTGTGAACCATTGGCACCAGGTGTGCACATTCCACTGGTCCTGATTGGTCTAGACTCTAGAAAGTGTGAACAACTGGCACCAGGTGTGCACATTCCACTGTTACCAGTGACTCACAGTCCACTAATACTAGTGGATCACAGTCTGCTAGTACCAGTGGCTCACAGTCCGTTAGTACCAGTGGCTCACAGTCCGTTAGTACCAGTGGCTCACAGTCCGTTAGTACCAAGTGGTTCACAGTCCGTTAGTACCAGTTGCTCACAGTCTGCTAGTAACAGTGGCTCACAGTCTGCTAGTACCAGTGACTCACAGTCCGCTAGTACCAGTGGCTCACAGTTTATCGTGCCCGGCAGTAAATCAGTGCTGTATGGAATGGTTTATTGAATGAGCATGTCTGCTAAGTGTATAATGATCTATATTTCATCAGAACCAAGTATAGCTCTCCAAATGAAGATGTGGCCTCTGAATTATATATTGCTAGGGATAGGTCTGTAATAGACACTCACAATTTCGGATTACGTACGAAGTCTGTTACCTGTTGTTTTTATCTATTCCTAGATTCTCAAAACAGGCTCTGCCAAGCTATCGGCATTTATTTTTTTCAAATCTAGGATCGTTCTCATAAAGATGGTACGCTCCATAGACCCAAACTATATCTTAAACTCGACACCTGATCGTGGTATGATGAATCCCCCCCTAAGCCACCACCCTCAAAAAAAATATGGCGGTGGCTACAACCCTTAAGTAATCAGTGCGTTTCGTTTCAGCTTTGTACGTTATCGGGAAATTTGAGAAAAGCTTGTACAGACAGACAGACTTCACATGGAGTATATAGATTATGTCGTCACTCAATTATTATATTTTAGCACCACGTATTACTACCCCTTCGGGTTATATGTATAGCTGCTAATTACGCTAATTTGTTAGGAACAAGGAAGGTTAAATTTAGAGGAAATGTAACTGAATTAGTGTGGAGAGAAATCGGAAAACCATCTAGGAAAAACCACGCTCAGCGCACCCGACCGTGATTCAAACCCCGATCTCCCCATAATCAGCATTCTAGTCTATTCAGAAAGTGATGCCTTGGATCGTGCGGCCACCGAAGTGGGTCGCTGTTTAAGAAGTATAGTTATAAACAACCTCAGAATGCATAGAAAGAGGGGCTCTAAGGCTGTACATATTTTCTGCCATCCGTCAAATGAGCGTTGAGACCCAGTACTCATTGTCATGTATAATGGAGAGTTCTGGATGACCCAGTCATAACTCTACCCCTTCATCTAATATACATATCGTCAAAGCGGGCCAAGCTAATTGCTTCTCTTGAAAGGGATTGATTGTAATCCAATCATCAAGGGAGACCATTTTCTCTTAGTCATGGTAATATTGACTGAAGAAAATTTAAAATAAAATCATTTTTTAGGTCTATCTCTTTCATCGTGCTGATTACGATCCTTCTCCAGATTCGTATAAAGCTATATGGCTTCGTGTCAGGAATATTATGTAATCACATTTGTACCACGTTACGTAATGATAAGGAAATCAGTAATCTGAAAGGTGCTAAGTACATGGTTATATGGTGTGACAATCTCCTTTAGTCGTAGAAAGGCCAATAGGGGTTTATTGTGGACTTTTATTGCATGGATTCACAATTTCTCTCCACTTAAAACGCGTTGGAGCACGATGTCTCCAAGTATCATTAGCACAGCATCACGAGAAAGCGAGAGAGAAAGCATCCCACCGCTGCCACCAGATGATGCTCAGCTCAGGATGATAACCACACAAGCGCCCTGTACCTATCTGTGGCCTAGCATCACGAAATAGAGCATCCCACCGCTGCCCCCAGATGATACTCAGCTCAGGATGATAACCACACAAGCACCTTGTACCTATCTGTGTCCTAGCATCACGAGATAGAGCATCCCACCGCTGCCCCCAGATGATACTCAGCTCAGGATGATAACCACACAAGCACCCTGTACCTATCTGTGTCCTAGCATCACGAGATAGAGCATCCCACCGCTGCCCCCAGATGATGCTCAGCTCAGGATGACAACCACACAAGCACCCTGTGTTCTTTCTAAGCGCCATTCTTGTCCTTTTCATGACAAAAATTATTCAGTTTGACTGCCTAAATATTTACTGTAGAATGTTCTCTTGCTTAGCCAATCAAACAAGACTAAGATGTTTATATCAATTATGTAAATTAATCAAATGGTTTAAATTTCAATGTACATTCCGTTTACCATGGGAGGTAGCAAGTTTACCTTGCCTGTTTGCACTATGGGACAGCTTGCAGGGCCATAGTATCAACTGCTACCTTTGAGGGTAGATGGAGTGTACATCACCCAACCCACGTCATACATTTACTGTGTCGTTTAGGGTAGATATAAAGGAGGACCACGCTAAGTACGGGCCTTTTCTGGTAGCTCTAAAGTAATCAATAAATGTGCCCCACAAAGCTTCGCCTTTAAAAAGTGCACTCTTATTGAGAAGTACTTATATATTACTGATCATGTCAGCTGAAGGAGTGTTAGCCAGGATCGAGCAGTACGACCACCCTCATGGCCAAAAAATGATAAGGGATTACTTGGACTTGGTTTATTCTTCTTAAGAGCACGGGAGGGGAGGCGTCACTTGCTTCGCATCGCCCCATAAAAACTGCTCATTAGGTCGGTTATTGCATACCTCCCCCACCACCCTTCTCTCCGCGGACTTTCTCCAAAACTTTCTTCCTCTGTTCAGCCCGGCGCGTTTAATCTCGTTTTTTACTTTTTGCTCTCAAATCTTGGTTTCCTTACCCCCCCTCCCCACCAGACATAAAAGTTTCCGGTTTGTTGTTGTTAGATTACTTTTTAAATGTTTAATGTTCATAAATATTAGTTAGAGAGTGTAAGTGTTGTATTCAACAAATTGGAACACAAAGGTTCATATTGTGTATCATTTTCAGGATGAAGAGAGTAAATATCGAGACTTTGTTGATGTTGGGCTTAGGAGCCTATGGCTGGGTCAGGGTTTCGAATACCAACTACGTACGATAGTTTTTTTTAAATATTTTTATTTAGAATTCCTGGATACATATCCAGAGGTCCCAGGTTTGGTCCCCGGTGCGTCCAAATGTATCTGTGAAGCAATGGGTCTGGAACAGGCTCAGGCTAAGCCTTGTGAGGACAAACTAGGAGCTACTTGAACGAAAACGTATTAACTCTGGTCTAGAAAACTGAGATTAATGGCTAGAAGGTTCGTTGTGCTGACCACATGACACTCTCTATCCACAAATTTTGGCACTATCTTCGACGGTTGGTATAGCTAGATTTCAGGTTGACACTATGGTGGGTTTTTTTTGTTTGTATTTTTCCAAGCCGAACTGATTTTTTTGTTCTCGTGACTGATAAAAGAAATTAATTCCTTACATACCTATAAGGATGTGTGAAGGTAACCTTCTAATTGCGAAGGTTGAAACATGGTGGAGCAAAGTCGTATCGCAAGTTGAAGATTAGGTTTTATTTATTGCTACAAAGCACTAGTTTTAATTTGTTCAACTATCCATCAAGTCCATCTAGGTAAAAAGAAAGGTTTAGAGGAAATAAATCCTCCAATATTATTTTATGTTGTCCTATCTTGATACAGCTATGCTTACATCATATATGAAGGATACAAGGGAAAAGGAGGAATGTCACATTTCACACATTTTCCTAGATAACCCCTTTTAACCATAATCTAGGGTATATTAGCAAGGTCTCATACTTGTCTAACAGATGGCAATACTAGCTCAACTGTCTAACAGATGGCAATAGTAGCTCAATTGTCTAACAGATAACAATAGTAGCTCAATTGTCTAACAGATGGCAATACTAGCTCAATTGTCTAACAGATGGCAATACTAGCTCAATTGTCTAACAGATGGCAATACTAGCTCAATTGTCTAACAGATGGCAATACTAGCTCAATTGTCTAACAGATGGCAATACTAGCTCAATTGTCTAACAGATGGCAATACTAGCTCAATTGTCTAACAGATGGCAATACTAGCTCAATTGTCTAACAGATGGCAATACTAGCTCAATTGTCTAACAGATGGCAATACTAGCTCAATTGTCTAACAGATGGCAATACTAGCTCAATTGTCTAACAGATGGCAATACTAGCTCAATTGTCTAACAGATGGCAATACTAGCTCAATTGTCTAACAGATGGCAATACTAGCTCAATTGTCTAACAGATGGCAATACTAGCTCAATTGTCTAACAGATGGCAATACTAGCTCAATTGTCTAACAGATGGCAATACTAGCTCAATTGTCTAACAGATGGCAATACTAGCTCAATTGTCTAACAGATGGCAATACTAGCTCAATTGTCTAACAGATGGCAATACTAGCTCAATTGTCTAACAGATGGCAATACTAGCTCAATTGTCTAACAGATGGCAATACTAGCTCAATTGTCTAACAGATGGCAATACTAGCTCAATTGTCTAACAGATGACAATAGTAGCTCAATTGTCTAACAGATGGCAATACTAGCTCAATTGTCTAACAGATGGCAATACTAGCTCAATTGTCTAACAGATGGCAATACTAGCTCAATTGTCTAACAGATGACAATACTAGCTCAATTGTCTAACAGATGGCAATACTAGCTCAATTGTCTAACAGATGACAATAGTAGCTCAATTGTCTAACAGATGGCAATACTAGCTAAATTTAAGTATAAATTATTACCCTCCCCTTTTCCCCCCAGTACCTTTAAATGTAATTTAATAACGAGTCACCCGGTTCGATGATCGCCTGCTCTAACGCGCTACTTTTGCGGTAGACTAGTCGATGACGGGGAGATCGAGGTTTGAATCTCGCTCGGGTGAACTGGTAGTGGTTTTTCCTAAATGTTTTTCACTCTACCTACACGCAAATGCGGGTTTACTTCCTCTATATTAAACCTTTCCAACTCCTAGCCCATTGGCGTAATTAGTACTTAAACATACAACCCTAACGGGTAGTAAGACACGATGCTATGTATTATTATCATTATTATTATTATTATTATTATATTTGGAAGCACCTAGGTTCGAACCCGGGAGGTCTGACCCCTAGATCACAGAGACTGTCGCTAGTCAACACAGTTGAGGTCTTCAGCACGCTCAAGTTATTGTTTCAATTAAATTTTGAATCAAGGTTATTTGATTTTGATTTTACTGTGCTTAGATTGACAATCAATACAGCTCAATGTATGATAAAAAAATCATGTATAATTCTGAGAAAACAAATAACTGTCAACACGCGTACACATAAATATACGGGAATATAGAGAGGTTTTTTATGTGGCAGCGAAACGTAAAACTCAGAGCTACCTTGGGAAGCAAGGCCGTAGTCGGGGGCGGGGGGTGTCCAACACCTTCCCCCCCGAAATTTTATGAACAAAATATATATGGTTCAAATAATATCAAAATTAAGGTACAAGTACAAATTAGGGGGCTGTGATACCAGAAAAAAACATTTCAGATAGCTTCTAGAGGTATTTAAATATATAGATTTTTCCTAGCCCGGCAGCTAGGGGGCTATTTACTATAGAAAAACATTTCAGATAGCTTATAGAGTTGTTTAAATACATAGATTTTTCCTAGCCCGGCAGCTAGGGGGCTATTTACCATAAAAAAAAACATTTCAGATAGCTTATAGAGTTATTTAAATATATAGATTTTTCCTAGCCTTCGGCAGCTAAGGGGCTATGTTGCGATAAAAAACACTTTAGAGAGCTTCTATAACTTTTTTCATTTACAATTTTTACAGCATCCAAAAATTGGGGGATGTGCCCACCCAAATCCCCATCCCCCTTAAAATTATTGGCTGGTTACGGCCTTGTTTGAATATATAAATTTTCACATAGTAGAGCTTTGTTTTTCTCTTACATAGTTTTTTAATAAAGTAGACGTGTTTTTCAATGTTGTGTCCCTGAACCAACACAAAGGACACTATAATTATTACTGTCTCGCGGAACATTCTGATATCAGTGCCAGTTGTTACATAAAGGTTATAGTTTGCAAAGTAATGTGTGAGGAAAGATCATTTAGTACCAGTTTTCAACTTTAAAAATATTTCCATAGATGTTAAAAAAAAAAACTTATCGTCAGTCTACACAAAGAAATGTACCTAAAACATCTACCAACTCCTTCTTGAAGATAAAATGAATAAAAAACTATTGCGCGACGGCCGTATTTTTATTCTCTAGCTTGAAGTTAGTTTTCAGACCTCAACGACTTCTTCAAGTTACTGTAACCTAAAGTTTGAGTAGAGATGGCAGGATTACCTTATTTTGCAAAGGTCAAAAACGTATTTAAATACGTCAGACACCATTTTAAAAAAACCATTTAAAAAACGTATTTAAATACCTCAAACAAAATAATACCTAAAAAAAAGTATTTAAATATCTCAAACAAAATAGAAGTCAAAATGTAACTTTGAAAGTATCTGACATTGAAATATTGGTCAATTAAATATGTTTCCACCGCTCCAACTCTTTGGTTCCAAATAAAGTTGATACATCGGTTATCAAGATAGACAGAAGAAGAATTAATATTATATTAAATAAGAGAATAACTACTGTTCAAACCCACTTGGGTGGTCGAATGGTCTAAGGCATCACTCTCGCAATATACAGGACTACCGTTGACAGGGAGATTGGAACTGCAGCTCCGGTCGGGTGTATTGAGGGTGTTTTTCTTAAATGTATTTTTTCACTTTTCCTCCAAGAAAATATGGACACACTTGCACTAAATTCATTCCTACTCATCCCAAACACATCAGCGTAATTAGTAAATATGCGCATATCCTGAACGTGTGGCAAAAAAACAAACCCATATAGCATCAGTAGCTTTGACAGTTTCTGGCATTTGTTACGTTACTAAAACAGTTCCGTGTGTCCCCGCCTCGCAATATATGTTGTCGCGGTGACATCTCTCGTCAAAGTGACAATATATTTTTGCTAATAATAATAATAATAATATGAATATGAATATTTGAATGGTTTTGTTGACTTCTCAAATAACAACACAGCCCATTACTTGAAATCAAGCTCATCTGACCTAAAGTGGGGTAAAACTTTGGAACCTCAGCTCTGCCTTTAAAAAGCGAATGCGTTTGTTCCTATATTGGGCCTTATTTACTTAAATAGCACCAGATCACAGGCAGGGCTGTCCAAATATAACTACTCGCAGAGATTTATGTGGCCCATTTGAGTTATTTAACAGCTATATTTTGGTTGTAGCACACCTTCTTAATATACTTTGAGCTATATAAAAGAAACCACTTCAAATTCTCCAAATTAAGCAGGAACTTGCGTTATGTTGGTAACACTAAATTTATCAATACCCTAGAGCTATTTATAGAAGATGCCGATCATTTACGAATGAATTTAAAAATACACCTAATTTGAAAGTATATGGAATAGTTTTATTACTAAATAAAAACACTCGAACTGAGAACAACACAGTGGCCTGTTACAAAGTCCAATAGCTGATGCTCATCATTATACAGTTATATTCAACCAGAACTCTTGACATTTACAGTTTGAAGATGACTAGGCTACATCTTCTGTGCAAGTATGAAGATGACAAGGCTACATCTTCTGTGCAAGTTTGAAGATGACTAGGCTACATCCTCCGTGCGAGTTTGAAGATGACTAGGCTGCATCCTCCGTACAAGTTTAAAGATGACTAGGCTACATCCTCCGTACAAGTTTAAAGATGACTAGGCTACATCCTCCGTGCAAGTTTAAAGATGACTAGGCTACATCCTCCGTACAAGTTTAAAGATGACTAGGCTACATCCTGCGTACAAGTTTAAAGATGACTAGGCTACAACCTGCGTACAAGTTTAAAGATGACTAGGCTACATCCTCCGCGCGAGTTTGAAGATGACTAGGCTACATCCTCCGTGCGAGTTTGAAGATGACTAGGTCACATACCTCGTGAAAATTAGTTTCCTTTTGTTACGCGTCTTCCCGAATATTTCAGCCTTCCTCTTCCTTTATTTGACCTCACTTGTTCCTCTCGTTTCTCTCTCTCTCATCTGCATGGCTCTTCTTCCCCACTGCTGGTGTCACTGTGGGATGTATTATCGCCACCCACTCCACCAAGCCTAGTGCTCTGTCTTCTTGTAGCGATATATCTTCATCTTGCGTCACTTGTACACACACACACACACACGCACGCAGTCCCCCATGTATGTTCACGAGACCCCCTCCCTTCTTTTAGGATTCCCGCTGCATGTAAACCGCTACTTGAGAAATCAAGATGGTTCACGGTTTCTACCTTCCCACCCCATGCTCACCTCGAACGCTCCACGTTTAACGGCGTCGCCTACTGGGTGCTTAAGGCGGCCGCCTCAGTCAGCGAGAAAATATCAATCACCGTCAGGTCATATGGCTTAAAATACAATGATCTGTGTCGTTTTCTGTCTAAGCTCATCATCCTCTCTTTTCATCCTTCGCCTACAACCATCCTGTGTCATATCATTAAGAAAGAGAGGAAAGAAAACTACGAAACTTCTTATCTCAAGGTAAAGAGGAAGGGTCGCTGCTAGTTTTCGAATATCTTGAAATGTTCTGTTGTGAGCCTATCAAAAACTGTATTTGTTAGAGCGAGGTTTTATCTAGAGCCCTTTTCCACCAAGCCCGGCCTCATAGCTCTGCAAAATTATGATTTAAAAGTCGTTGATAATGAGCTAATGTTAAATTTTTATACATATTTTTCTATTAATAGAACTCAAGGGAAAAGAGCCCTGTTGAACTTTTTTGACTTTATTTTGAAGTGGACCATGTTTTGAAATAACGCATTGTAGAATTAAATATTGCTTCATAGCTGAACATCTGCGAGGAAAATTCTCTCTTACCGAAGTGCCCGCCTTAACTTGACGTACCCAAGCACTGTAAGCACTACCACACTTAGCCGCCATTGTACTAAATAGAAATAGAGGTAATAAAGTTACCAGTTCAACTCTAGCGTGTTACAATGTTTCATATTGCGCTACTAGTCTTAAAATATACAGGAAATATTCTCGAAACATTAACTATATACACCGCTGGTGTTTGAGCAGTTTTCTTAAGGAACTTACACATTAGCGAGGAAAACCGCCTAATGGTTATATTAGGTCAAAACGCGTCAATCAATTAGTTCAAACCCGCCTCGGTGGCGTAGTTAGCTAATGTGCTAGTTTCTTGTTGAGCTATACTGACTAGGACGGGGAGATCAAGGTTCGAATCTCTCTTAGGTGAACTGGAGGTTTTTTCCTAAACAGTTTTACACTCTCCCTCCACTCAAATGTGGTTTCACTTCCTCCAAATTCAACCTTCCCAATCTCAAACCCAATAGCGTAATTAGTATTTAAGCGTACAAGCCGAACGGGTAGTAAGTCGCGGTGCTAAGTATTATTATTTTTAATTAGTTCAAAAAATATGAGTGCTACACACACAGCTTTATTGCATTGGTCTTTTTACTTATCCTCAACACCTCGGAAAAAGAAGTATTGTGATCGTAAAAAATAATTTGACCCTCGATTTTGATAAATATCGGATGTTTCATGACCTCCTGAAACTGAAAGAGTGGTTTTCGCGATGTCTATCTGTCTGTCTGTCTGTATCTCGGCCTAGAGCCTGAACCGTTTTACCGATCGGCCTAAAACTTGGTATCTACGGTTCTCATAAGGTTCCCCCAAAGAGTTTTTGGAATTAGATATCAGACCTAAAATTAAGGGTAATTTACTGAAGGGCAAAAAAAGAAAGAGTCGATTTTATTAAAATTTGCCCAAATTATTTTTATTTTTAAGTTTTGTATGCAGGCATTGTTTTAATATCACAAACAAAACGAAAATTCTAATTTTCTCATGAAATAAGAATAAATTCCCTAATATTTGAGATACGAAATAACTTATCAGTGTATTATTATTATTATTATTATTATTAGCACCGCGTCTTACTACCCGTTCGGGTTATACACACTTACGCTAATGTGTAATGGTAGGGTGATTGTGAGATGAAATGGAGGACCTACAGTTTAACGTGGAATCCGAACCACGGTGGAGGCCTGGCATTCCTCACATTCACAAGTTGTGATTAATACACGTCTTGTCAGAGGTGAAGGAAGGGTTTGGGCAATCAGATAAATCTGTGCTGGAACCGAGGATTGAACCCCGGACCCTCAGCACAGAAGTCTGACACCTTACCCTTAGACCACCAGGTCACCCTTATCAGTGTAGAAATGTAATACTATTAAAATAAAAGTAATTTAATTGAAATAAATTATATATATATATAATATATAAAACCAATAGTTTCTTATCCATAAGCATATACCGTAGATACTTATACTTGAAATAATATATATTGTTGCAGAAACGTTCCATCAAAGATCATAAATGAAATAATATAAGATGTTACACCAATGTGAAATTGATTGTTAAGATCTTTGGTGGTATGTTTCTGCAACAATATTTATTATTTCAAGTATATATATATAGGCCTATATATATATGTGTGTGCTTATAGATTAGAAACTATTCGTTTTATATATTTCAGGTAAAGGATCTTTATTTTAATAGTACAACATTTCTACACTGATAAATTATTTTGTAGCTCAAATATTTGCGGAGATATCAAAATTGTAAATGTATCTCTTTTAAGATAAAAAGAGGGAGAAAGTCTGTGCGGTGCACCGTACCATTTATATTTGATGAAATAATAAAAAAAATGCAGAAAATAATCCAAGCCATTTTTTTTTTAGATGAATCGCATTTTACGCTATTCTTTCTGCTGAGGTGAAACACACTTTTTTATTTGACATTAAAAAAAACACAATGTTCTCTACCGGTTAAAATCAGCAACGTGGAACGCTGGCTTGCAGTGGAGCATCGATTTCAACATAATCACTACCTTCCCCCAACCCCCTCACCTTCCTACACTCTTTTTCCGTTTCGAGAAAATCATCCAGATAAAAAAAAATCACGAAACAGTGGAAGGAAAAGTAGCATGTTCCTGAAGTGAATTAACTCCTGATATAATCTTAATGCCGTCTTAAATTCTCTCTCATGTCTGATTCTCTTTCTTTGTCTCACGTTCTTGTATTCATCCTTCTCTCTCTAACTGACACTGGAGTAGCTACAGTCAAATTTTCATAGAAAGGGCCTTTAAAAAAACCTATTTAATGCGACCAAAATTGAAAATATTTTACTGTGTCACTAAATCAAAACCCTTTATAGTTCAGTTCGGCCCAGTTGCCGAGCACAACGGGGACAAGTTGTTATGAGTTGTCAGCGTTCTTTCCTAATGTTTACTAACTCATCACAACAAGTAAACTTGACCAGTTCTTTCAGTCACTTAGTTTCAACACTGTTATGTTAGTTTTAAATGAACATCCCAATCTAGGGCAGGAGTATTACAATAATATATATAAAAAGTGACAATTACAGATCATATGACTTGACGTATGAGTACATGAAAGAATATCTAGTAGATTTTCTATCTGTCAAAGCTTTTCATATACAAAATATTCTTCTTTTTACACCGCGTCTTAGTAACCGTTCGGTTTCCACGCATACATTTATAATTCAAATGGGACAGGGATGATGAAGGAATAGTATCAGAGGAACTGTACGAGCATTTGCGAAATGGGAGAGGGGAAAACTATCAAGGAAAAATCACTCTCAGTACACCGAGCTGGGATTCGAGTCCAGATCTCCCCGTTACCGGGAAATCCAGTCCAACACGAGAGCGACGCGCTAGACCATGCGACCACCGTTCTGGGTTTCTGGTTAATTCCCTGGAGGTTTAAACTGCACCCTCTTCCTTGGTTGACGTCAGTTTATATGACATTTTGATGTTAGTCTCTATGTTCAAGATCTACGAATATTGTGAATGACAATATCTGATGCAGTTATTATTTTAATCCTGGGAACAAACTTAATTTATCCTTAGAGTCTGATCTATTGCGCAGCCACAGTAAGTAGTCTAGCTATAATATGTGTGCTGTCTTGAAGTGCGAGCTACTGCGCAGCCACAAATAGTCTTGGCTGCAAGTTTAATATATGTGTGTCCTCGTCTATCAATAATAGATATGTTGTCTTGAAGTGCGAGCTACTGCGCAGCCACAAATAGTAGTCTAGATATAATATGTGTGCTGTCTTGAAGTGCGAGCTACTGCGCAGCCACAAATAGTCTTAGCTGCAAGTATAATATATGTGTGTCCTCGTCTATCTATAATAGATATGTTGTCTTGAAGTGTGAGCTACTGCGCAGCCACAAGAGCTCCCCCACCTAGCTCTGACGCCTCTCTATCTATAATTGCAGTCGTTACTCAGTGTTTTGGGCCCTCCCGTGATTTGTTGACTCTGGTCTCGCTGCCAACGAGTGTTCACAACTTCTCCCTTGTTTTTGTGCCCTATTTACTCCCTTGTAGAGCCGATCCCAACTTCTTACCTCTGGCGGTCTTGTAGTGTGAACTATCTGTCTTCATTTGTCTTATCTCTCCCTCACTTCACACCTCCCCTACATTCTAAGCATGCGAGACTCCGGGGCTCTGATTGTCTCAGGGCAACTTTGAGACTCCTTCGGTAGCCTGGAACACGTCACGTATAGTACGTTCCTATCTAACATAGACTCCTCCTCTACTAGCCTGGAACACGTCACGTATAGTACGTTCCTATCCAACATAGACTCCTCCTCTACTAGCCTGGAACACGTCACGTATAGTACGTTCCGATCTAACATAGACTCCTCCTCTACTAGCCTGGAACACGTCACTTATAGTACGTTCATATCTAACATAGACTCCTCCTCTACTAGCCTGGAACACGTCACGTATAGTACGTTCCTATCTAACATAGACTCATCCTCTACTAGCATGGAACACGTCACTTAGATATGTTTTGATAAAATATTTTAAGATAAATGAAGGGAGCTCAAATCCCAGTTTGGCTGTCATTTTTCTGAATTAACTCAATCACTCCATCAAACGTTCTTTCAAAAGAGGCCCTGTGTATTTTGTATTACTACCTGTCCGTTGGTGACTACACATTTACACATAGGGTAGGGATTAATAAAATCAGACTTAGAATTAATGTGCCCATATTATTGGCCTAGAGGCAGTGTGTCAAACCCGTACCTACTGGCCACTCCTTAGCTCACTGTACACACCGATTCGTGATTAGGGGTAGTTGTTTCAATCACTTTACACTAGTTAATTAATTATCAAATATATCAACGTCGCTGTTATTATTCCTCCAAGGGCAATAACCTCCCCTCCCCATCGTTGTAACTGTCCAGTAACTCCCCTATACAAATGTTTATCATTAATAAAAACATACCCGGCTCTATCTAGTAAGTGGAGCTGTAGAGTAGAAACACAAATCATTCTAGGGGCAAGTGTTACCGTAAACATTTAAAAAATAAATAAAAAATATTCACCTTTTTTTCTCTGAGAACAAAAGGAATCTCCACTTTGGTGTGTCATTGCAGGTGCTTTCTATGTACACTGCGGTTATTTCTTTAATTTACTGTCATCATAAATATTTACAGCTTGGGGAAGAAAAGTAGCGTCTACTCATAAAATTCGCTCCCTGCGCGCTCTGTTGTACAAAATCTTCGCTTTATTTTAACTTTTGCGTAATGTTTTTCTATTTGGCTCTTTTTTTATTTTTTATTTGTGGGGGTTGAGTTCTAACTATTGTTCTTTTTTTTTTTAACGTCTTTTACGATGCACGGGATGGCGATAAAAATGGGAATTTCCAGACGTTTTTGGGGTTTGCCTGAGAAAAGTTGAGTGACTCTCACTTCTATCTGCGTGCAATTAGATGTCTTGGGGAAGTTTGTGTAATGTATTCCGCCCGCTGAGGACGATGGGAGTCAAATGGGGCAGAGGTTAACTTGCGTTCTCTCAGTTTCCTGAAGAGTGGACTGAATTGTGAAGGTAACACGGCTTCTATTCAACATCGGTTCAAGTTCTCTAGTTTGTGAGGAGTCAATGGGCGTGACTGGAGGGGAAGTCCCCTTAAATATATAAATTAATTGACTGATTTATTTTACAGGCCTTTACTGCTTGTTCAGGTTATACGCATGTATGATAATTACTCTAGTAGGGTGAGGATGAGGAAGGACGCATTTTAGAGGTAATCTACCCGCATTTTCGTGCAAGAAGATTGGAAAACCATTTAAGGAAACCCCACCCCTCAGTAGACCTGATCGAAAACTCCGATCTTCCAGTCTTCAGTGGGCCAGTCTAACAAGAGAGTGACGCCTTAGACCATTCGGCCACTACAGCGGGTAAAAATAAGCTGTTAAAAAAATAAAATATTAAAATGTTTGCAGCCCTTGCATTGAAATTTGTTTGCTTACGTGGAGTCGTTATTGCAAATAATATCAAAAGAAATATTTTAAATTTGTTGCATTCTTGTATCAAGATTGTCTTTCTTATGTGGAGGCATTTTTTTAATGAACACCTAAAGAAAGATAACTAATCAACTCTCTAAGAAACAAAAATAAAGTAAATTGAAAGAAGCACAATATAGTGAGCGCCCTATCACACAAACAAAAGTGTGCTTTTGACTTAATACCAAACAGTAAAGAAGAATATTATTTGCAGCGCTAACGTATCCAACACAACCGACAACTTTTAATGCTAGAAAATCATGTGCATTCTTTTATGCGCGTAACGAAGATTCTCGAATAAACACGAACTGACCCCCCTCTCCAGCCCCTTCCTACTCGTCAAAGCAAGGGTCATGCTTTGTACCCGTTCCAAGGAGCCAAGATGTATGTTTACTGCTTACGCCCTGTTTTTTCGACACTGCTTCGCTCACTAGTAAAATAGCGTGATGCTTTATAGCTTACTCTGTTCCCGTAAAAAGAAGGAGTGCAACAGGAAAAGTCCCGTCCATTCAATGAATACTTTTGAGTTTGCTGGCAACAAAAACCAGAGATTATTTGGGTTTTTTGGTGTTTATACTACCCATAAAAAACATAAACTCCTAGAAAATCCGAGTGTACATAAAGACCTTGGAGTTTTATTATAATATTTGAGGATCCCAGCGAAGAGTGTTTTTTGTTTTTTTCAATTCAATATAATTGTTGTTGCAGAGGCTGTGAGTCTACGACTAGTGGAGGTTCGGATCCCGGTGCACGCTGTGCGAGGACAAGACCCTCGACTGGAGTGTCACTTTGACCTGCAAGGAGAGGCACTCTACTCAGTCAAGTGGTACAAGGACGGGAATGAGTTCTACCGCTTCGTTCCCAGGGACATGCCCCCGGCCCAACTTTTCCCCCTGCCAGGAGTGGCCGTGGACGTGAGTATTGTCACTTGTTGTCACACTCTTCTCCTTGTTCCCCCTACCTGGGTTGATTGTGGACGTGGGTATTGTCACTTGTCACACTCCTCTCCGTGTTCCCCCTGCCGGGAGTGGCCGTGGACGTGAGTATTGATCACTTGTTGTCACACTCCTCTCCGTGTTCCCCGACCTAGAGTGGCTGTGGACGTGAGTATTGTCACTTGTTGTCACACTACTCTCCGTGTTCCCTTTGCCTGGAGTGTCTGTGGACGTGATTATTGTCATTTGTTGTCACACTACTCCGTGTTCCCTCTGCCTGGAGTGTCTGTGGACGTGAGTATTGTCACTTGTTGTCACACTCCTCTCCGTGTTCCCGACCTGGAGAGGCTGTGGACGTGAGTATTGTCACTTGTTGTCACACTCCTCTCCGTGTTCCCCGACCTGGAGTGGCTGTGGACGTGATTATTGTCACTTGTTGTCACACTCCTCTCCGTGTTCCCTCTGCCTGGAGTGTCTGTGGACGTGATTATTGTCACTTGTTGTCACTCTCCTCTCCTTGTTCGCCTGCCTGGAGTGTCTGTGGACGTGAGTATTGTCACACTCCTCTCCTTGTTCCCCTTGCTTGGAGTGGCTGTGGACGTGAGTATTGTCACTTGTTGTCACTCTCCTCTCCTTGTTCGCCTGCCTGGAGTGTCTGTGGGCGTGAGTATTGTCACACTCCTCTCCGTGTTCCCCCTGCCTGGAGTGGCTGTGGACGTGACTATTGCCACTTGTTGTCACACTCCTCTCCGTGTTCCCCCTGCCTGGAGTGGCTGTGGAATTGGGTATTGTCACTTGTTGTCACACTAATCATCTCATTACCATTGTTTGAAGTGACCTTGTCCTTGAATATGTTCCTTTGTTGTACATATTCACTGTCACTAATATTAAATCAAGAACGTCTAATTTTGATTTCCATTCATTCTTGTTCTATATTTTTATAGTATTTTTATTTTGTGTCTTGGCACGAATTAATCTTATATATCCGATATACCCTGTTGGTTTGGAGATACACAAGGCTAAATGTCCCATTCACCTGTAAGAATAGAAGGCTATAGGCTTTATTCAACGGTCAGGATGGAAGTCTAGATACCCCATTCAACTATACGAACCAGCTCGACTCCCTCATGGCCAGCCTCAACAGTAGAGACTCCATCCCTTGTAAAACGCACAAGCCGGCTCTTGTGCGGTGAATGTTTCTTCTCGTTGTCTCACTCCCAGGACTCTCCCTCTCTCTCGGTCATTATAATATTAATGCCATTGTTGTGGAACTAAAGGGGAAAATCTTCTCCTGTTTATATTACAAGGAATTGTTAGACTAGGGAGGAGAAATAAACAGGAGCAGAAACTAAATTCTTACTTTACTTTTTATTTTTTCTCTACTCTCGCTAAGAAAACGTGAACGTCTTTTCAATTTCCGGGGCTCTTTGTACTTTGTGTTTTCTCTCTTTCTCTTTTTAATGCTCATAAAATGCTTCCCTCATTTCGCCTGAGAAGTAGCGTTCAGTGTAATTCCTCCCCAATGTTAATCATGGTCTCATCAAGATTGTGATCACGTGACTTGTAACGGGCTGGAAATGAGATAGATGGAACCTACACCGCGTAGTACGTAGGCTACACGAGATGGAAGAGATATGTGTATATCCTGGGGTCTGAGACACCATTGATAGGGTATATTGGGGGTCTGAAACACCCTTGACAGGGTATATTGGGGTATAAGACATCTTTGATAGGGTATATTGGGGTCTGATACATCTCTGGTAGGGTAATTTTGGGTCTGAGACATCTTTGATAAGGTATATTGGGGTCTGATACATCCTTGACAGGGTATACTAGGGTCTGAGACATCTTTGATTGGGTATACTGGGGTCTGATAAATCTTTAATAGGGTATATTGGGGTCTGATAAATCTTTAATAGGGTATATTGGGGTCTGATACATCTTTATAGGACATATTGCGGTCTGATACATCCTTGATAGGGTATATTAGGGTCTGAGACATTCTTGATAGGGTATATTGGGGTCTTATTGGGGTCTGAGACATCTTTGATAGGGTATGTTGGGGTCTGAGACACCCTTGATAGGGTATATTGGGGTCTGAGACATCTTTGATAGGGTATATTGGGGTTTGAAACATCTTTAATAGGGTATATTGGGGTCTGATACATCTTTGATAAGGTATATTGGGGTCTGAAACATCTTTGATAGGGTAAATTGGGGTCTGAAATAGAATTTATAGGGTATATTAGGGTCTGAGACATTCTTGATAGGGTATATTGGGGTCTGAGACATCCTTGATAGGGTATATTAGGGACTGATACATCTTTGATAAGGTATATTGGGGTCTGAGACATCCTTGATAGGGTATATTGGGGTCTGATACATCTTTAATAGGGTATATTGGGGTCTGAGACATCTTTTATAGGGTATATTGGGGTCTGAAACATCTTTAATAGGGTATATTGGGGTCTGAGACATTTTTGATAAGGTATATTGGGGTCTGAAACATCTTTGATATGGTATATTGGGGTCTGAGGCATTCTTGATAGGCTACATCATTGATAGGGTATATTGGGGTCTGAGACATCTTTGATAGGGTAAATTGGGGTCTGAGACATCCTTGATAGGGTATATTGGGGTCTGATACATCTTTTATAGGGTATATTGGGGTCTGAGACATCTTTGATAAGGTATATTGGGTTCTGAAACATCTTTGATAGGGTATGTTGGGGTCTGAGGCATTCTTTATAGGGTATATTGGGGTCTGAGACATCTTTGATAAGGTATATTGAGGTCTGAAACATCTTTGATAGGGTATATTGGGGTCTGAAATATCATTGATAGGGTATATTAAGGTCTGATACATTCTTGATAGGGTATATTAGGGTCTGATACATTCTTGATAGGGTATATTGGGGTCTGATACATACTTGATAGGGTATATTTGGGTCTGAGACATCTTTGATAGGGTATATTGGGGTCTGAAACATCTTTTATAGGGTATATTGGGGTTTGATACATCATTGATAGGGTATATTGGGGTCTGAGGCATCTTTGATAGGGTATATTGGGGTTCTGATACATCTTTGATAAGGTATATTGGGGTCTAAGGCATTCTTGATAGGGTATATTGGGGTCTAAGACATCCTTGATAGGGTATATTGGGGTCTGAGACATCTTTGATAGGGTATATTGAGGTTTGATACATATTTGATAGGATAACATTCTGAAGCTATCACCAGTCTGAAAGATATCCTTGTAAAACTATCACCAGTCTGAGATATATCCTTGTAAATCTATCACCAGTCTGAGAGATATTCTAGTGAAACTATCACCATTTTGAGATAGATCAGTGCAGTTTTGAGTGTTTCTGGCACACCTCAGTAACTATTGCTGCTAATAATAGAAATGTTACGTAATTATAAAGGATATTGCAACCAACGCTTAAATTACTGTATTCTAAATAGGCCTACCATCCGGAAAAATTTGGAGGACACACATTACTTATTAGTTTATATAAAATTGATGAATATGCAAGTGACGATAAATCTCTTCACATGATACCCCTCCTCCGGTTTTCCTTCACTCTCCTCCTCCTACACCCCAAGCTGCCCAGAACAAGACCCGAGAATCAACACCGAGAGCAATTTCTTTGTAATTACCCTCTATCGCGCCGGTCCAACCCTCTAATTGCGATTTCCCCTTGCGCTAGGCTGTTTGTAGCCCCCCCCGCTCCCCCAGTCATAACATCGTGGGGCGTGGGGAATGGGTTCTTGCCAGGAGCACACTCTCTCCACCCAACTCACACCCAGAAACCACTCGGGGCCCCACTATGACATAATTTCCGGCGCTGACAATATCTGTGGGCCATAAACCATCTCCCGTGTGGTGGCACCACCTGTCCGGAATAGCTCCCTCCCCGGGACTCCGCCAATATCCCGAACCCCCAAGGGGTAGATATAGGAACTGGCACTCTTAAACTGCTAGGTTCTATCTAGGGGGATTATGTCTGGCACTCTTAAACTGCCAGGTTCTATCTAGGGGGTTATGTCTGGCACTCTTAAACTGCCAGTTTATATCTAGGGGGACAATGTTTGGCACTCTCTAACTACCGGGCTATATCAAGGGGGATTATGTCTGGCACTCTTTATCTACCGGTTTACATCTAGGGGATTATGTCTGGCACTTTTAAACTGCCAGTTTATATCTAGGGGGATTATGTTTGGCACTCTTAAACTGCCAGTTTATATCCAGGGGGATTATGTTTGGCACTCTTAAACTACCAGTTTATATCTAGGGGGATTATGTCTGACACTCTCTAACTACCGGGTTATATCAAGGGGGATTATGTCTGACACTCTCTAACTACCGGGTTATATCAAGGGGGATTATGTCGTTCACTCTCTAACTACCGGTTTACATCTAGGGGATTATGTATGGCACTCTTAAACTGCCAGTTTATATCTAGGGGGATTATGTTTGGCACTCTTAAACTACCAGTTTATATCTAGGGGGACTATGTTTGGCACTCTCTAACTACCAGGTTATATCAAGGGGGACTATGTCTGGCACTCTCTAACTACCGGGCTATATCAAGGGGGTTATGTCGTTCACTCTCTAACTACCGGGTTATATCAAGGGGGATTATGTCTGACACTCTCTAACTACCGGGTTATATCAAGGGGGATTATGTCGTTCACTCTCTAACTACCGGGTTATATCAAGGGGGATTATGTCGTTCACTCTCTAACTACCGGTTTACATCTAGGGGATTATGTTTGGCACTCTTAAACTACCAGTTTATATCTAGGGGGATTATGTTTGGCACTCTCTAACTACCAGGTTATATCAAGGGTGATTATGTCTGACACTCTCTAACTACAGGGGGATCATGTCTGGCAGTATTTACCCTGATATATCAACATTTATAATAAAAGAGTGCTGGTTGCTTGTTCTTACAGATCCACAACTCGACGGAGAGCCAGGTGGTGTTGAAGAGTGTGAACCTGTCCAGTACGGGCAAATACAGATGTGAGGTGTCTGCAGAAGCGCCTTCCTTCCAGACAGTCTCAGACCACGGAGAGATGACAGTAGTAGGTGAGTGCTACTACCATCTAGTGACTGTCCAGTCCCTTCCTTCCAGACAGTATCAGACAATGACAGTAGTAGGTGAGTGCTACTACCATCTAGTGACTGTCCAGTCCCTTCCTTCCAGACAGTCTCAGACAATGACAGTAGTAGGTGAGTGCTACTACCATCTAGTGACTGTCCAGTCCCTTCCTTCCAGACAGTCTCAGACAATGACAGTAGTAGGTGAGTGCTACTACCATCTAGTGACTGTCCAGTCCCTTCCTTCCAGACAGTCTCAGACAATGACAGTAGTAGGTGAGTGCTACTACCATCTAGTGACTGTCCAGTCCCTTCCTTCCAGACAGTCTCAGACAATGACAGTAGTAGGTGAGTGCTACTACCATCTAGTGACTGTCCAGTCCCTTCCTTCCAGACAGTCTCAGACAATGACAGTAGTAGGTGAGTGCTACTACCATCTAGTGACTGTCCAGTCCCTTCCTTCCAGACAGTCTCAGACAATGACAGTAGTAGGTGAGTGCTACTACCATCTAGTGACTGTCCAGTCCCTTCCTTCCAGACAGTCTCAGACAATGACAGTAGTAGGTGAGTGCTACTACCATCTAGTGACTGTCCAGTCCCTTCCTTCCAGACAGTCTCAGACAATGACAGTAGTAGGTGAGTGCTACTACCATCTAGTGACTGTCCAGTCCCTTCCTTCCAGACAGTCTCAGACAATGACAGTAGTAGGTGAGTGCTACTACCATCTAGTGACTGTCCAGTCCCTTCCTTCCAGACAGTCTCAGACAATGACAGTAGTAGGTGAGTGCTACTACCATCTAGTGACTGTCCAGTCCCTTCCTTCCAGACAGTCTCAGACAATGACAGTAGTAGGTGAGTGCTACTACCATCTAGTGACTGTCCAGTCCCTTCCTTCCAGACAGTCTCAGACAATGACAGTAGTAGGTGAGTGCTACTACCATCTAGTGACTGTCCAGTCCCTTCCTTCCAGACAGTCTCAGACAATGACAGTAGTAGGTGAGTGCTACTACCATCTAGTGACTGTCCAGTCCCTTCCTTCCAGACAGTCTCAGACAATGACAGTAGTAGGTGAGTGCTACTACCATCTAGTGACTGTCCAGTCCCTTCCTTCCAGACAGTCTCAGACAATGACAGTAGTAGGTGAGTGCTACTACCATCTAGTGACTGTCCGGTCCCTTCCTTCCAGACAGTCTCAGACCACGGGGACATCGTTTCAGAATAAAAAACCAAGCTAGTAGTTCTGTGAACAGTTGTCCTCGCTCCTTCCATTCACAAAACACAACTACAACCAATCTCACTGGAGTCGACTTGGCCTAGAACCACATACTCCCCATCACCAACTGCTCAGTTTATGGTGGTATTTACATCTTAAACCTCAAGACCACTGACAGTAGTTACTGGTTTAATGAGCTACTTAGTGAATTAAATGGATACTTTTAGGTTGTGGTATCTACTACAATAATGCATGAGCTACTGGGTTAATGAAGGAGCTAATAGGACCGTAGGCTGAAAGAGCCACTGGATGAACTAATGAACTACTTTTAGTATGCAGGAGCCAATGAGTGAATTAAGGAGCTACTTTTAAGATTAAGGAGCCACTGGGGGTACTAAGGAGCTACTTTTAAGATTCAGGAGCTACTTTTTAAGATGCAGGAGTCACTGGGTGAACTAAGGAGCTACTAGGATTCAGGATCACTCGGTAGTACACAGATAAAGTTAGTCATGTCTAGTGGATTACTAGCACATCCTGTCGAGGACAAGGCCTAGACTGGACTTACTCCTGTTTTCCTCCAAGGCCTTGTGAGCGGCGCGGGAGGAAATAAAGCTAACCTCGCTCTGTGAAAGAATGCGAGGGGGGGGTGCTCTTGTAATCGAAGTGAGCTCCTTCAATGGGGCGGATAGAAGCGGGATCGTCTGTAATGCCCTTCATTCTGGAATGGCAGGGCTGTCTAATGTAAACTGTAATTCCTCGTGTATTATCGACCGACACCCCTTCCCCTTTCAACCCTCTCAGTAAATGTTTGCAATTAACGCACGCCCAAGTAGATAAAGGTTAATTGTGTTGCTACAGTGTTGAAGAACCTTAACTTTGTATAAGTGGGGGGAATTGCCACCTGAGCTACACAATCGCTAGAGAACATGAGCTTATGTCCCGCTCGTTGTCTGGAAATACCGGGAATTATCTATCTTAATATATGTACCTTGCTCTTCTGTGCGTGATCACAGCGCTGTGTTTAAGTTCGAGGACTAAAGACTAACTATACCTTGATTTTAACATTTTGAGAAACATTTTTAGAAAATACAAACATATTTTTCTGCGTTCAACATTTATAACATTTTACTTTATTATTTGTACTGTTTTGCAGGTATTGATAATATTAAAGTGACAGCTTCAAATCCCATGACTTGACGTATGAACACGTAGGAGGAAAGCAAGTAACTTTTTATTCCCGTAATGCAGGGGTTGGCAACATTTTTGGATCCCGAACGACTTTTACATTCATCAACGGTCCAGCAGCGATCACCCTTTGTCTCTTCACTATACTTTTAACTTTTTTTTTTTTGTCTATACATCTTGTATTTATTCCTTAAATTCAATATTTTTTCCAATACTCATGTCCCTGCCTTTATAAAAAAACAACATAAAATAAATAAAATGTAAACTCCCTTGATCCTGAAAGGTAACAAGCAGTCTCTCCTTGACGGATGACACTATGGCTCTATCTTATAAGCTGCACCATAGTTGAATAATACAAGGTAAGCTCTTACCTTTTTGTGACGATGTAGTTTTCTTACGCAATTGACTGCAGATTGTCGCGAGATTGACCCCTGCCCTAAGGTATGTCAATTCGTAAGAAAATTGGGGTATATTAGGGGTGTGTGAAGCTTCAAAAATGTTGAAGTTGATGGTCAATGAATCTGCTACCCAACTACTTGGATCCCCATAATAACCTTCGCTTCTTCAAATGACAAATTAAATCAATAACGTAAGTATAGACAGATTCGGATATGTTAGCCTAACATAATTTAGTGCGATTCGTTCTTTTTTTTATGTAAACCTTTTTCTTTACCTAAATACACTTAATGCCGGGATCATGATCAACTTAGCGTTAACTTAAAGTTAACTTAACGTAAAGGACCTCCTCGTGTGTTTAAATGGGGGTGATCACGATGCAGTTAACTTAACGTTGACTTGCAGTTAACTTAACGTAAGAGATGTCCTGGGAGGTCTTTGTGAGCGTTACTTCAAAGGTATCACGTGATCTAGCCAGCCAATCATTATGCGAGTGACGTCAACAGGGCTATTTAGTCATTCATTTGTTGGTATTATGACCAATGTTTACTCTTTAGCGTAAGTTCTAGTGATCATATATTGAAACAAAATAATTAAAATACAATAGGAAAGCTAAATTTATCAAAAAAGTTTTGTCATAGATATTTATTATATCGATTGAAAACTGTTAACATTCACAGATCATCACTGTAAAACTAGTACAAATCACAGATCATACTCGAGAATGAAGATGTTTGGCTCGAGTTAATACGTTAAGTTACGTGAATCGTGATCACACATACGTTAAGTTAACTTTAAGTCAACTTTAAGTGAACGTTACATTAAGTTAACGCTAAGTGATCGTGATCCCGGCATTACGGATAGCTTGGAAAATTACGAGTAGGTCTATGTGCTAACAACATTATTTATCTTCGGCTTTAAAAAGTTATCTTCACAAAACTTCCTTCCTTTTGTTTTGTGTGATGTCTCCCTGTTTCTGTTAATTGTGCCAATAACCGAAATAATGCAAGTCCAGAGAATGTAACAGTACAGTTCAATTTTCATAGGAAAGGTCTTTAAGGTAATACATACACAGTTTTTTGTGGCTAAAATTGATAACTATATTATTAGTGTTATTTTATTAATATTTACCTTAATCGGTGATCGAATGGTCTAACGCGTCAGTCTAGTTGATGGGGAGATCGGGGTTCGAATCTCTGTCGGGTGTACTTAGGGTATTTTTTTCCCTAAATGGATTCCACTCTCCTTTCACGCGTATGCTGGTACATATCCTCTAAAACTCTACTTATCTCATCCTTATTGCGTTATGTAATTAATGTGTATGTATAGCCTGAATGGGTACTAGCGCACGGTGAAAAAAACAAGTACATCTCTCTAAAGTGACAACTGGCAGATCAATTGACTTGACGTATGGACACCTTTCTAGATGTCAGATAGGGACCTACCTATGTACAAATGTTGGGAGAGAAAACACCAGTTTTCTTATCTTAGCTATATTTTACTCAATCATGTCAGATCAACTTCGGTGGTTGAATGGTCTAAGGCGTCACTCACGTAGGGGACTGAACTGCTGTTGACGGAGAGATCGGGCTTCGAGTCTACTGAGGGTGATTTTCCCTTGTTTCTTTTTCACTCTACCTCCACGTAAATACGGATAAATTTCCTCTAAATTCAACCTTCCTCATCCCTAGCACATAAGCGTAAAACCCGAACGGGTAGTAAGACGCGGTGCTGAAAATATGTCAGCTTAGCACTTGATGTAGCGGCTGGGATTGTACTGCACTATTCTCGAGACTTTTTGTGAGTAAGATTACAATCATAGTTTGGCTATGCTCTCATGAACTATAGTAATAGTAGAGGTCCCGGAAGTTACTGCTGTGACTCCATCTGGCGCTTAGCCCCTTCTCGACCTGTAATGGCCTCAGGGAATCATTAGAGTTCCTCTCCGGAGGAGAATTAAATGTCAACATTCCTAACTGGTACTTCGATACAGTCGTGCGCCACAGGGCGGAATAATGATCTGTAGGCTCGGCCGGCCGTCAAAATGATGTTACTGAGGGGAGTTATGGACGTGGGGGAGGGTGGGAAAACGTTCGTTTACATACTTGCTGGAAAGATGCCATTTCTAATATGCACATAACTGAGTTGGCGACTGTATGAAAGAACGAAAGAACAGCCTTTTCCTTGAGTGTCTTAGTGCTTTCGCTAAACGCTGCTTAAGGAGATAATTGTATTGTATCTTCTTAAAAACGCTGCTTGAGGAGATAATTGTATTGTATCCTCTTAAAAACGCTGCTTGAGGAGATAATTGTATTGTATCCTCTTAAAAACGCTGCTTGAAGAGATAATTGTATTGTATCCTCTTAAAAACGCTGCTTGAGGAGATAATTGTATTGAATCTTCTTAAAAACTCTGCTTGAGGAGATCATTGTAATGTATCTTCTTAAAAACGCTGCTAGAAGGGATAATTGTATTGTATCCTCTTAAAAACGCTGCTTGAGGAGATAATTGTATTGTATCCTCTTAAAAACGCTGCTTGAGGAGATAATTGTATTGTATTTTCTTAAAAACGCTGCTTGAGGATATAAAAATATTAATGTTATTGATTTTAGTTTGTTTCTTAATTCGCTGATAATATGATATATTCCAACTTTAATTTATTTATTTTGCACTTTCCCAAAAGCTAAGTCCCTTTCCCCGGCCAGTTAACTCTTTAGAAAGTTTAATATTTGACTTGTTTCTGGTAGGATTATTTATCACAGTTTTCGGTAGCGAATAAGAAGTCTTGTATCGGATCTGGTGTGTGTGTGTGTGTGTGTGTGTGTGGCCTTGGACTTCATGAATTTACGATTTAATAAAGCTGCTCTTGGTTGGCTGGGCGGGTTGCAAATGTATCGGGCGTAGGGCATCTCACGCGGATCATTGGCCCGTGAATGCGCAGTTTTAATATTAAATTGGGGGTGGGGGAGGATTTGATTTATGGTCGGGTGCTCCCGCGCTAAAAGGTTTTCCGCCAGCTCCTAGGTCTTACTGCGGCCCTGCTCTGGGATGGAGGGGCCTAGGAGATAAGCTCTTCTTTTATGACGTCACGTGGAACTTTAGTAATTTATGTTTCGACCATAATATTCTTCTGTATTTACATTACGTCGCACCTTGCGATGGGCTGACGTGGGAATTTCTTGGGATGTTGAAGTGGATCCTGGAAATGTTTGGTATTTTACCAGATCTATGAATCTATCGATTAATAGATGTGCTTTATTTATTGATCGAAACTTGGGTTTTATCTTCTAGTGTTCAACCAACCTTACACTTTATATTTGAATAATTACCAAACAGGGAGTCGAACCGGAATTGAAATCGACATCTTTTTAGGTTCATTAAGTGTCTTATTGGTTCTTAATGGTTCTATTTTGTTTATAATTATTTTGTATAGTTTCATTTTATTCCTCTTTTTTTTTTAACTTAATTTAATATTGAAACATTCTCTTTTCCCTTTTTTAATGGAATTTTTTGTAAAGGTATTTTGTATTTTTATATAAATAACTTTTATGATGGTTACATGACAATTAAATAAAACATTAATATAAAAGGAACCTTAGCGCGTGAAGCTATCAAACGTCGGATTATCGAGTTTTCCCTGTATTTAGTTTAGTGGTGTGTATTTAAACTTGGGCTAGTTTGTAGCGTTTGGAGATAAATTCTATGAAATGGAGGTAAAAAAAACTAAACTACTGGTTTATAAATAATTAACTGGTGCGTGCTAAGCGTGTACTCACAAATGACGCGTACTAGGGAAATAGGGGAAAAATCATCTTACACACATTTTCCTGGACAACGACTTTTAGATCTCGAACCCAGGAAATACTTTTTATAAAATTAATTTAAATATGGCAGAAACATTTTTAACCGTAATTTAGAGTACATTAGGAAGTTCTCGTGATTTTCTAACAGATGGCAGCACTAACTCGATTTGAAGCTTTTTTTTTATCACTGTGTCTTACTACCTGTTCAGGTTATAAGCATATATATAACTACTGTAAAGGAGTAGGGATGATGTAGGAAGAATATTAGAGACAATCTACCCGCATTTGTATGGAAGGAGAGTGGGAAACCAATCAGTAAAAAAAATCTCCCTTAGTAGATCCAAGCGGGTTTTGAACCCCGATTACCCTGTCTTCAGCAATGATGCCTTAGAACATTCGGCCACTCAAGCGGGCCCAATTTGAGATAAAATTGGACGTATCTCTTC
Source organism: Timema bartmani (assembly GCA_902151455.1). Taxonomy (NCBI): domain Eukaryota; kingdom Metazoa; phylum Arthropoda; class Insecta; order Phasmatodea; family Timematidae; genus Timema; species Timema bartmani. The sequence goes on from CABFWB010000974.1 coordinate 31,801, forward strand.
CCTGTAGCCTTATTCCCGCGTGATTAGAGCGTGTGTGTGAGCTCCAAAAGCCAACTCTCACACGTCACCGTCTGTCCCGAGAAGCACACATGGTACAACGGACTCTGATCCTTGTCAGCCAATCACTCCGATTGTTCGCGGCTACTTAGCGCGGTCACGCGGCGTTTCTTTAATACTGGCCGGGCCTGGCTTTGGTTTTCATCGGATTTACCATTCACTAAATATTGTTCACCAAATTTGTTTGTTGTAATTTAGAGAAAAAAACTCGTGTTTACGAATAATCTATATCCCGCAACAAAGAGTAACTTGACGATCGGTTACATTTAATATCTTGTTCACTAAAATTGATCTTTCTGCAACATTTTTATTTATATGTTTGTATTTTTATGTAAATTCTTAAATCAGGTTTATTCTTGCTTTTATGTCGGCATATAAACTGGTTCCAAAACACGTAACATTTCATTCCATTTTAATGTGTCCAAACGCAACAGGTATTCCAAATATTTATTGTAATTAACCTGGAGTTAGTGTTATAAATTGTGATATTTTTCCAGGAATACTGTTCCTAAAAGACTTGTCATCATAATAACATACACCACTGCTAGCCTGACTGGTAGCACACCACTTGAAGACATTAATCAGTCTCAACTCCTAAAATTATATCGTTCAGGGTTTAGATTCTAACGCTATTCTAACAGTAATCCCCTAAAGACCCTCATTAAGCCAGTATTACAACAGCAATCCCCTGAAGACCCTCATTCAGCCACTACTCCAACAGCAATCCCCTGAAGACCCTCATTCAGCCACTACTCCAACATCAATCCCCTGGAGACCCTCATTCAGCCAGCATTCCAACAACAATCCTCTGTAGACCCTCATTCAGCCAGTATTCCAGCAGCAATCCCCTGGAGACCCTCATTCAGCCAGTATTCCAACAGCAATCCCCTGAAGGCCCTCATTCAGCCAGTATTCCAACAGCAATCCCCTGAAGACCCTCATTCAGCCACCACTCCAACATCAATCCCCTGGAGACCCTCATTCAGCCAGCATTCCAACAGCAATCCTCTGTAGACCCTCATTCGGCCAGTATTCCAGTAGCAATCCCCTGGAGACCCTCATTCAGCCAGTATTCCAACAGCAATCCCCTGGAGACCCTCATTCAGCCAGTATTCCAATAGAAATCCCCTGAAGACCCTCATTCAGCCAGTATTCCAGCAGCAATCCCCTGGAGACCCTCATTCAGCCAGTATTCCAGCAGCAATCCCCTGGAGACCCTCATTCAGCCAGTATTCCAACATCAATCCCCTGGAGACCCTTATTCAGCCAGTATTCCAACAGCAATCCCCTGTAGACCCTCATTCAGCCACTATTCCAGCAGCAATCCCCTGGAGACCCTCATTCAGCCAGTATTCCAACAGCAATCCCCTGGAGACCCTCATTCAGCCAGTATTCCAAACAGCAATCCCCTGAAGACCCTCATTCAGCCACTATTCCAATAGCAATCCCTTAGATACCCTCATTCAGCCAGTATTGCAACAGTCAGTTATTATATTGTGGTATATTATATTGATGGCTTGGTAACTAAGGAAACCACGACCAAATCACTAGGAGTTGGTCCAAACTGTCTCTCCCACTTTGGCCAAGAAAACTGACTGTCTCCTAGCATCAACCCTCGTTAATTAGTCCGGGAGGTTCACTCGTTGATTCTCCTGGCTCGCTCACAAAGGACGTCATCTTCTCACTAGACCACAAACAGAATTACAAGGTTGCCAAGATTAAGGAAAACTTTACCTTGTTGTTTTACTGAAGGTTGGACCAAGTTGGTTTCAAACCACTTTTGTTTGTCTTCTGAGCATTTTTGCTTATTTAAGTTTGTTAGTTTGCTGATTCAACCCTTAATATTTAATAGTGAGAACCACATGAACTATAAAGTTCCCGTCATTTAGGATGGGGAGGAGGTCTAAAAACTACGAGTGACCACGTTCTCCGGGACGTGGAGAGAGATCTAGAAACTACGAGTGGCCACATTTTCCAGGACGTGGAGAGATCTCTAGAAACTACGAGTGACCACGTTCTCCGGGACGTGGAGAGAGATCTAGAAACTACGAGTGGCCACATTCTCCATGACGTGGAGAGAGATCTAGAAACAAGTAGCCACGCTCTCCGGGACGTGGAGAGAGATCTAGAAACTACGAGTGGCCACATTTTCCAGGACGTGGAGAGATCTCTAGAAACTATGAGTGGCCACGTTTTCCAGGACGTGGAGAGAGATCTAGAAACTACAAGTGGCCACGTTCTCCGGGACGTGGAGAGAGATCTAGAAACTACGAGTGGCCACGTTTTCCAGGACGTGAATAGAGCTCTAGAAACTACGAGTGGCCACGTTTTCCAGGACGGAGAGAGATCTAGAAACTACGAGTGGCCACGTTTTCCAGGACGTGGAGAGAGATCTAGAAACTACGAGTGGCCACGTTTTCCAGGACGTGGAGAGAGATCTAGAAACTACGAGTAGCCACGTTTTCCAGGACGTGAAGAGAGCTCTAGAAACTACGAGTGGCCACGTTTTCCAGGATGGAGAGAGATCTAGAAACTACGAGTGGCCACGTTTTCCAGGACGTGGAGAGAGATCTAGAAACTACGAGTGGCCACATTTTCCAGGACGTGGAGAGAGATCTAGAAACTACAAGTGGCCACGTTTTCCAGGACGTGGAGAGAGCTCTAGAAACTACGAGTCGCCACGTTCTCCAGGACGTGGAGAGAGATCTAGAAACTACAAGTGGCCACGTTCTCCGGGATGTGGAGAGAGATCTAGAAACTACAAGTGGCCACGTTCTCCGGGACGTGGAGAGAGATCTAGAAACTACAAGTGGCCACGTTCTCCGGGATGTGGCGAGAGATCTAGAAACTACAAGTGGCAACGTTCTCCGGGACGTGGAGAGAGATATAGAAACTACGAGTCATCATTCAAACCAGCCATCACTCTACAAGGAAAGTTGTTAGAAAGCAAAGCTCTAAGCTCGCCGATAGAACAAGATCTACTCCTCGGCCGCTCATGACGTCACTTGGAGCCAGAGCAGTCAGAGGGGCTCTAATCCACTTTGATCCGCTGCAGAGGTGCAACTTGAGACGAGAGGGAAGGGAGTTTGTTCGGAGCGAGGCATGGTCCACCGAACTCTGAACCTTCTAAACTTCCTCCCCCCCCCACACACCAACTCCTCCTGAGGAAGACTTAGAGGAAGTGTGGGCCCAACTTGGCTGATAACTGCTGATTTGAGAATGTTAGAAGCATCAGTTTGGTGCCGTGTTGAGTTAATGGCTCTGAATACACCTTTGTCAGTCAGTAGTGATACTGTCATTGTCCTCTTCGTGTAAATACACCTCTGTCGGTCAGTAGTGATATTGTCACTGCCCTCTTCATGTAAATACACCTATGCCAGTAGTGATACTGTCACTGTCCTCTTCATGTAAATACACCTCTGTCGGTCTGTAGTGATACTGTCACTGCCCTCTTCGTGTAAATACACCTCTGTCGGTCAGTAGTGATATTGTCACTGCCCTCTTCATGTAAATACACGTCTCTCAGTCAGTAGTGATACTTTTACTGCCCTCTTCATGTAAATACACCTATGCCAGTAGTGATACTGTCACTGTCCTCTTCATGTAAATACACCTCTGTCAGTCTGTAGTGATAGTGTCACTATCCTCTTCATGTAAATACACCTCTGTTAATCTGTAGTGATACTGCCACTGTTCTCTTCATGTAAATACACCTCTGTCAGTCTGTAGTGATACTGTCGCTGTCCTCTTCATGTAAATACACCTCTGTTGGTCATTAGTGATACTGTCACTGCCACTTCATGTAAATACACCTCTGTCGGTCTGTAGTGATACTGTCACTGCCCTCTTCATGTAAATACACCTCTGTCGGTCATTAGTGATACTGTCACTGCCCTCTTCATGTAAATACACCTCTGTCAGTCAGTAGTGTTACTATCACTGCCCCGTGTCACTGGACTACTATGTATATATCGTATTAATGGCAGCTATTGTCGTGATTTCTAAACGTCGTGTCTGATTCTTACATCTACCATTTCCTGGGCTGGAGCGAGGATAAAAAGAGTCACTTTGTACGAAATAAATCGAATGTTGGTATATTTCTCTATTCCTCTCGGTATCTGAACATTTCTCGTGTGCGTGTCCCCCCCTCTCCCTCCACCCCTCTTCGACCGGGATGATCGTTTTATGGCGTCTTTCTCAATTTGCAGATCGCCCTCCTTCCGACATATCTCTTCTGGCGCTACTTAGCTCACGAGCCTCAATATTATATATATACATCTATTTGATCCTCGTTGGCGAACTTACTCCGCCGACTTTAAATCTGATCCTGCTGGCAGCGCTCGATAGCGCAGGACTCTCTCCTTCATCTCGAGGATATCCTGCCATATAACTCAGGATTCCCCCTCCTTTATCCTCCACATTATTATTGGCAATCTATATTCGCTGACCTTGGGAGTGGGGAAAGAGTTGAGCCTTTTGA
>CABFWB010000974.1:51422-66761 GCA_902151455.1 Timema bartmani
AGGAGAGCGTGGAGGGAGACAGGCCCCAGAGAACACCTGTGTTGGAGAGTAGGGAGACTGTGCCTCCTAGTCAGTCCCGAGCAGATAGGGTTCAAGGTCAGTATTCTCTCACAGTCTACTGGAGGAGTAACAAGGAGAGCGTGGAGGGAGACAGGCCCCAGAGAACACCTGTGTTGGAGAGTAGGGAGACTGTGCCTCCTAGTCAGTCCTGAGCAGATAGGGTTCAAGGTAAATATTCTCTCTTCTCTCATTGGGGTTTGTCTACTTTCCAAACCATCTCACCCGCTTATAAAAAATATGTTCTCGTGTATGTAACACAGATGTACCTTACATCGGTGGTCTGATGGTTTAAGGCGCTACTCTCGCAATAGCCTAGACCGTCGATGACGGGGAGATCGACGTTCGAATCTCGGTTGAGTGTACTGAGGATGTTTATTCCCAAATGGTTTTCCACTCTCCCTCCATGCAAATGCTGGTGTACTTGCTATGAATATAGCCTTCCTAATCCTTAGCACGTTAGTGTAATTAGTACACAAGCTTATAACACGAATGGGTAGTAAGATGGATTGCTAAAGAATAAGTGTTCTACTCATTGCTACCGCAGCGATATTAATATCTACTTTCTATTAGGTCTATCGCCTGATAGCATCATAAACTAATATAGTTATAGAACATGTGATAGAACATTGAAGACTAGTGATATTTCAGTTGTGATAGTTCACGGTAACATTTGTCGTTCATTGACTCCTACTTAGTATTGTTATATGATGCGCAATACAGAGATGTAGGAAAGATTGCATATGGGATCTATTTCACGGCGCTAAGTTGGTGTTACCAATATATGCGTCATAGTTCTAAAGCCGATGAGTTAGGGAAGGGGGGATCACAGAATAAAACAATGAAATGGAGCAATGTGCAAGACATGTACATAGAAACAACTTCACTATCATTGTAAGACTTGCTTACACATATACCTGATCTAATGGACACGTTATTAACCTGATACCACTACTAAGGTAGCTTCCACAGATCTTTCTACTTGATGTTCCCATGAAATCTGGATATTGTTTTGTACCCCTATTACACCTCAATAGACCCAAAGTTTAATTTCAGGTCAGATTTTGGTCACCCAAGTTAAATAAACTATGAATACCGCGTGTCAGTATGCTTTTGTAGCCTCAGATCATGGATTTTTTTGTTGAAATTAACTACGTTTATTTTTATTTTATTTCTGAAATTAGTTTTAGGCCTAGTGACATTTGATTTAAAAAACTTTTATACCAAATAACTTTAAGATAACTGACTTTGTATCTCACTTTTTAGGCCAGGCAACTTTAAGCCAAGTGATTTTAGGCCAAAGGGATTGTAGGGCAAAGTGATTTTAGACAAACTCACTTTAGATCATTGTGATTTTAGATCGAATTTATTTCAGGTGAAAGTGATTTTTAGGACAATTGATTTTAGGCCTGCCACCAAACATGAACTGAGAGGGGCAGGGAATTACGTCCAATTTTTTTCCCACACACAAAATGAACATTATTCCGGTCTAAAAAAGAGCCAAAGGCTGTATGTATCTTTCCCGGTTTCATTCCCTTCCCCCTGTTCCCTCTTCTCCTAGTTTGTCTTTTAAATTTACTTAACCGTGTCTTTTCTGGAGTTTTATGCAAAGTTCTGGCCGACTCGTTGGGCCCCGTGATGTGGAAGTAAGCCATCACGTTCTCAGTTACCCCTTTCTTGGGGGAAGGAGGACTTTTCAATTTTAGTTTCCGAAAGCACCCTCGTCCCCCTCCCTTGCACCTGGTCCGGGCAAAACTCTCACTTTTTCTCTCTTATTATTGCAACAATTAACTAAGGTAGCGCCCCCCTTGAGACCTACCTGTAATTAATTTTAAATCCTTCGTGTTATCAAAGGTATACATTATTCACTAGATTTTTGACATTTCTGTCAAGTTCAAAGTTTCGTGGGTCTCTGCAGGGAAAGAGGAGGGGTGCTTTTTGGCAGTGTTGCCCTGAATTTTTGAATAATCATTAGCAGGACGATTGTTTAACCTAAGGGGGCTGTCTAGGTAGCTGAGAAGGTGCCAATGAGTTTGATTTTTCGTGGAAATAGTTTATTAAAATATATTCTCTGACATATATAGATAGACTTGTTAACATATATTTTAAAAAATGAAATTTTCCAATTTAAAAGTGTTAAAGCAACAATTGATCACTAAGATATAGAGCCCCGAGAAACGAAAGATGACTGCGGTATAAGAGCGTTAGACCCACCAGGTGGAGGAGAGTGGAGGTAAGGGAAGCCTGATTTGGAGCAGCAGAAACGTGGGTAAAGAGGGAACAGGATAGAAACAGGAACAGTGGGACAATATTTGACAGGATGATAAATGAGATAGCAAGAGGGATAGTAGAAGAAGATCCAGGACAGGAGAGGAGAGAGAAGGTGGTATGGGCATGTGAGGAGAATGGAGGGAGAAAGAATGAACAGGAGGATGTTAGATATGAAGGTAGAGAGGAAGACCAATGGACAGATGGATGAAGGGAGTAAGGAGGAGTGTGGAGGGAGAGAGATGGTGGGAGGAAAGGAGGCGGTGGAGAGCCTTATGTTCCAAACAGTCTTAAGCTGTCCATGATGGTGATAGTGATGGTGATGGTGATGGTGACATACTAACCAAGACAGATATTTTGTTATTCCCCCTTCCCCCCGGGTCTGAGTAACCATTTGGTGGATTATACGCATACAATAACTACGCTGAAGTTAATAAGGCTGAGGAAGGAAGGGTTTTAGAGGAGATAAATCATCAGCATTTGCGTGTAAAGGCGTGGGAAAGCACCCCATTACATACGACTGGGTTTCGAACCCCCCCCCCTCCTCCCGGACCGGGGTATTCCAGCCTAATATAAGAGTGACATGTTATAACAGGACATTTAAAAATAACTTCAAAATTACTACCTTTTTGATACAAAAGAAAAATTTAACTTTTCTCAAATAATAAAACAAAGCCACTATTTTTTTCCAAGAAACTTTTACAAGTATGATTTTTTTTTAATTTACTACAATTTTGAATAATTTTTTAATCATTCAATTGTGATAAGGAATAACAATTCTATATTGTGTGTTTGTGTGACGTTGATAGATATAAGAATAGGGTCCACTGTATTCTGGTTCATCAAAAGGCGTCAGACCATGTGAGCTAGTTATACCGACACGTTGGAGAAGATAGTGCCAACATTCGTGGATAGAGGGTGTCATGTGGTCAACACAACGAACGATCCAGCCATTAATGTCAGTTTTCTAGACCGGAGCTGCTAATCCTTTATCCAAGTAGCCCCTCAACTGTCGTCACGAGGTTGAGTTGACACTGTTCCTGGAATTTAATGACAACATTTTTCTCCTCATTTAAAACGTGTATCATCTGATCATGACAGATATTCAACAACTGTTGATATCACCATGGGAAGAAAATTAAACTCTTATGTTTCTACTAGATAAATACTATATTTATTTTGGTAAAAAAAGTTTTGGAGTAAAAACTGCAAAAAGATCTGTCTTTAACTTACGTTCCCACATTCCCACCCTAAACTAACACCTCATTTCCATCTCGAGTTGTGATTCTATACTCTTCACACATAACGTAATATCAGGATCAACTTCTTCTTGAGTCAACAGCCCGAAGGTTGGTTTGACGTGATTTCTCTCCATCTGTAGCTGGTTAGTGTTGTCTGCACCATCTGGTAGAAAAACTCCATGTACACGGGGAGTTCAAGAAGTGTGGTGGTTTCCAATTGCTTTTAAAACTGAATTCTATGAGCGAGTGTTAAAGGGCCTACCAATTTTGCCAGTAAAGGTATTTTCACATACATTCCAGGGTTCTTTTACACGTCACAATCGACATGGGACCGGCGGTTTTACTTCTCCTCCGAAGGAAGCTGTGCTACATATTTTTATCGCTCAAGAAAAAAAAACGTATACCTAGGTTGGGTTTGAACCCACGAACATCGGGTCCTGAGGCGAGCACTTTACCCCAAGACCACCAAAGTCGATCAGGGTAAAAAGTGTGAAGAAATTCTGAAAATAGATCATGCTCAAGATCTTGGCTTTATATTTTTGAAACAGTTGAAATTATTTAAAATAACTGTGAATAAATAAAGCCATGGATTTACAATCAGAAAAACTAAAACTTTTTAAAATTCAAACACTAAAATACTTGTGAACTTTATTATTAAAACCAAGTCAAGAACACGTGAGCAACTATGGAAGATTATGTATGTATAGAAAAGGTTATATATGTAAAGGAAATATGAAGGTCTTAAAAGTACACCTCATACACCCTGAGCGGAATGTATTTCATTCTGTAAGGCGGCGTCATTGTAGGTAATACTTAAAGGTGTAACCGGATTGAATATAATGCGCTATGAAACTGTCTTAAACCTCTTTGGAGTCTCGACGTTGGATGAAAGGAGAGGCGATTATTATTTCCAATAGTCTCGTAAAATTCTGACCACTATTACCTGGCGATATATTACATCAACGCGATGAAATATTTTACTGTTCCCTCGATGTGTGAACAATCAAGACCGTAAAAGACATGAGCCATAAAGTTTATCGAGGATATTAAATTTAATGTCACACTAGGAATAATCTCATTAGTCTTCTGTGCTCCTGAACGCATTGCATTATTAATTTTGTCCTTTTGATCAATTACATGAGAAGTCTTTCAAAGTTGGTGTTTCATCTATCTTTTATTTTTACTAAAGCCGCGTCTCTACTGGAGAAACGTAGAGCACCTTAATGTGGGATTTAAGGGGACGCGAGAAAAATCCAGTGTTTTTTGCAGGTTTAAGCGCAAAACAATCTGGTTGCCAAAATAAATAAAAATATTGTTCCAGTGCTAACATAGAATTTAATTTCCTTCACATGGTGATATCAACAGTTGTTGAATATCTGTCAAGAATATCCTGGAATTTAATGACAACTTTTTCTCTTCATTTAAAAAGTTTCTAATCTAATACCGCTATGCTCATGACAGATATTCAACAACTGTTGATATCACCACGTGAAGAAAATTAAACGCTTATGTTTATACTGGAGAAATATTTGATTTCTTCTCGCCAACAAAATGTTTTGTCATACAATAGCAGCAACATGGCTACAGATTAAATTTTTTTTTTTTTTTGTTGATGTAGGTTTCTCTGTGTTGTGTCATGTTGATGTCGCAATAAACACAAGTTGGTGTTTGTTGCAAGTGTCCTTCCCGAAGCGGTAAGGATCAAAAGAAAATATGAGACACAGACAAAAATTCAGTCGTACAAACAACAGTTTCTTGTGTATTTGGACTGTTTGTTTCAGATGGGATTAGTACGCGATACTATGTTGAAGTTAAAAAGGTTGAGCTATAAACTAGTTCATCGGCATGGCGTTTAAATTGTAATTGCATTCAATTAATTGATAACTATTACAAATAACATGTGTGTCTTTGGAGTCCCCAAATACATGAATTATAAGTGCAGGGACGTAAGAAATGTTGCTTGGAATACAGTACAGAATATAGAGTAGGTAAAAATAAAAATGAGAAACTTGTGGTGGTGGTGGTGTATTTACAAATATGACTACACAAACAGGCCGCCATTAAAACATAAACTGTTTCTTCAGTATGGAAAAACCAAAACAATATGATGCAAAAAAAAGTCCTTTCAGTGTAGACATTTTGTTTACTGAAGTTGATTGAGTAGTTTTAGAATGCAAAACGTCCTACAACAATGTGGGGCCAAACCATTTTAACACAAAATGTCAGTATATACAATATATTTTGATGGTTCCTATATGGAAAAAGGGTGCTGAAACCGAATATGATGGGTATATGGTTCAAACCCTTGAGCGTTTTTAAATATGACGTCATCAATATGGTGGTCCTATAATGCCTATCTGTTGTTAGAGTGTTGATGAGTTTACACTAAATATGTCCATGTTTCGTATCAAATGAAAGCTCTAGACTTCTGGATTTCATCTAAATGAGTGTAGTATGCCTGATGGCGTCATCGCAATGGATATTTACTGCTTCAAATTAATTAAATCAACCTTAACTATCATAATTAAATAAACTTCCCACAAACTAATTTAAGTGTTCATTTATGTTGTGGGAAACCAATCAAATGGAAGTAAAATATATTCATTAGAATAAAGCTTGTTAGTAATATTTGTATTATAGTTAACAAACGGTCCAAATATTCATAAAGGGTGACACAATAATTTAGAAATTTAAAATCATAAATAACAATGATAGTTATAAAAGAGCCCTTGTTAAGTTACAAACATATTAAAACATGATAGAACATAATTAGACTCTTATTAAAGTGAAAGTTTATTGATTTCTGGTAAAGGATAGTTTTAAGTATTTGAAGAACTATTATAATAATATTATATTTTGATATGTTAATGATGTAGACGATCAATTTGAATATTTTAATATTACTGGTAGTGGAACGAGTTAAAACAATTAAATTAAATTGGAAAAATCTAGTGTTACAAGAAGGTAAAGTTAAATTTACGTGTCAATTTGCGATGATAAAACAAAATAAGATAAGGGATTCAAGCTGTGTCAGCCGACAGACCGACTGTTTGGAACTATATTCATACCTACACTTATTTTGAACAATAAATAGTGTAAATTAAATATAAAATTAAACTTATTGCGAGACAGAGAGTAATATAACATGAAAGTTGACGTAACCGTAAATTAAATGATCACTTAATTGAAACTTAGCTTAGAATTCCCTAAATAATAATGCAAAATATTGTACACTCTGTTTATCCTGAAAGGTAGCAAGCTTTCCCTCCAAATTTCAGCTATGGCTTGGACCAGTGTGGTTCAACTGGCATCCTGCGGGCCAAATACGGCCCGCACTCACTTAATATGTGGCCCTCACAGGAAAACCCTCGGTGGCAGATGGTGAAACAGTTAAGATTAAAATAAAAATATGTATTTAAAAAGGTCATGATTCCGTTTTATTATTCATTTGTTTTAGTTACTAAAAATTATATATGGATATATATTTATATTGCTAAGCTGTTTTGGTAAATTGTGTGTGCGTGCGTATTTCATTATACATTTTTGGGAGATTAATACTTTTTTTTTGCAGTAAAATTTGAAAGATTCTACCAATAAAAAATACAATAACATATAAGTACTGTTATAATTGTTAAGTGTTATTTGTAGGCTTATGGGATAGCTAAATATGTGTTAGACCCTGCGCTGCAAACTAATAATAAGGTTTGTTGCTTGGTATGGAAAACATTGGAGCACCCTGGCCTAGCGTATTAGATAAGGACACATTGTATTCCATCAAGGAAGGTTAACACCTCTCTCGATAAATGGAATGTACGGTTCAAGAGTATAATTAATTAAGTTGAATATAACTAAATAAAACAAATATTCATAAATGTAAGTTTCAATGTATAAAGCAACGTAAACAAATAATTATATACTAAATATCGTTGATGATTAGTAATTATGGTACTTATGTTTAAATAAAATAAAGAAAGATTATGTATCCTCACGTATAACACAGACGCTGCCTCGTATGAGTGAAGAATGACGTGGCAGTCTCTGATTAGATCAATGGTAGCACATCGGTGCGTAAAGCCGTAGGTCCCGGATTCGATTCCACAATCCAGGTGTAATTTTTCAATTTATCAGAGTATGCTTCAGATACGTCAAAATCCCGTGATTATAATTATTCATCCCCCAAGCTTCGCTTTTCAGTCATACCTTGCTTTATTCCATCTTGTTTCAGAATAGGAATTTAATTCTACTTTTCATTATATTTTACCGTCATAATTATTAAACCCACTTGATATAAGAAATATCCACTCTTTAGGAGGTATAAGTTCATCACTAAATTATAAGAAGAAGTTTTAAGATTCTTGTGATTGTGAATTAACAAGGGAAAGCTATACTAGCAAAATAAATAAAAATGGGAAAATAAAGTAATCATATTTATTGTTTTGAATATAATATATTCTATAAATAACCGATGATAGTAGAAAGGATGTGTTTCGTCCTCCAAAGTAATGTGTTGTGTTTGTGTGCGCAGCCAACGCGGCGTGTCTGACGCTGCTACCGAGCTGCCATCTGTTGGTGGCTTGCGGTATTATCGCACTCCTCACGATTCAGCGGGGGTCTGGCGCGTCTATCGCGGCCACTCCAAGGTAACATCCAGCGGGGAATCTGCGCATGCGCCGTTTGGTTTGAATATACACTTACACAATGAAGAAAAGAAGCTAATTAAAAGTTCGTTAAAAAAAAGTTATAATTTGTATTTTTGTGTAAAAAAAATCTTTTTTTAAAGAAAAGTTTTTAATATTTAAAAAAAAAAAGTGGGACTTCCTAACGAATTCAAAAACAGAATAATTACTATTATAAAACATTATTGTGTTTGTTGCTGGACATCAAAAGGTTTTAAAGATTAATTATTATGATCTATACATAACTCATAACTATTCCATAACTGGTGTGCTGTGCTTAGTCGCTAAGTGTTTAAATTCTCGAACTGTACATTTGACATGATTGTGTATTTAGTTCGAGGCTAGTAGATGTAAACTAATGATCCCCTTGTTTCAAGGAACTCCATTTTTTTTTTAGTTCAGGAACATTCACAATCTAGATTATCAAAATCTTAATAATAATAATAATAATAATAATAATAATAATATCTCGTTGTTTTGCGGGACAAAAAGACTTAGTTCAAACAACCCAACACGATCTTGTTAACGTTTAAATTACAAACCAACCTAAATACCAACTTGTCCGTAATCTTGTTTGTAAAAGTTTTATACAGCCAGTCTCTTGCGACTGTTTATAAACGAGTTTGTAAATGATCTGTACTTATTGTTGGTCCGTGGTTCGGGTGGACGAGAGGGGGCGTTGTCAATTGAACATTTGAAAGATTCCTAAGTTTAAGTAGAATGGCTTTTTTTATCTCTCTCTCTTTTATTTGTAATAAATTATGAGGAAATGTATAATTTTCTCGAATTTTTATGTTGTGATACGGTTTTATAAATCTTTAAAGATTGACAAATACTAGAAATTATAGTAATATAATGAGTGGTTGATATATATATATACAGTACCGTGACATGTTGGATCCAATTCAGTTGTTAAAAGGAGACACAAAAAAATAATTAAAAAGCTCACACAAACAATTGTCCCATTTGCTCTATTGACTAGGTTTGTTCTATGGATTATACATGCTTATTACAAACACGACGACTGCAGCCTTGCATTCTGGCCCATGGCGGCCATTTTGGGCACTTCCTGTAATTACTGGAATTTCAGTATGAAGGGGACCACACGTCCATAACAGACTCAGCCTTAAACTATTAGTGAAGAATGACCCTGAGCACGGGATGGATCTGAGATAGCTCATTGGTTTGCTAAATCAAAGGTCACCCGGGTTCGATTCCCGTGTCCAGGTGTCATTTTCCAACTAATTTAAAATTAACGTCCTAATATGTTAAGCAGCTCCACATCGATGGAGTCCAAACAAAATTTTAACTCGTAAACACTACCCGCCTCGGTGGCCGCAAGTTCTAACGCGCTACTCTCGCAGTAGACTAGACTGCCGATGACGGGGAGATCGAGGTATACTGAGGGTGGTTTTCCCCCCAAAATGGTTTTCCACGCAAATGCGGGTAACTTCCACTTGCTAAGAATATAGCCTTCCTAATACCTAAAACTACTAGCGCAATCGGTACATGAACGTACAACCCGAATGGATAGTAAGATGCGATAAAAAAAACTCCTCCTCTGAAATAAGGTCAAATGGGAAACATTTATAGGAACTTTTTTTTTATTGTTTTTGTGTCTTCTGTCCACCGCTGAAGAAAGTCCCACATCTTACGACACACCCTGTATATATCATAGCTCGATACGTTAACTTTCCTCTAAGCTGCTCTGTGTACATATTACCTAACATTCCGGTTCTTACTTGAGGCAGGTTGTGAAGTAGAGAAACTACGCGCGGGGGAGTCACAAGGAGTTTTGCTGGTCAAAATTTGTCATTAGGTTGGCTAGAAATATATCTCTTTGGGTTAGGGATGTTTTTATTCAGGAGAAAAAGAGGGAAAGGGGGTAGATTAGCGAGATTTGAAAGTATTGCTAAACCAAAAATGCACAAATAACTTGAAAAATACACTGTAAATAATTGTTCCCGTGATTAACTTTATATATATAGGGTTAAAGAGGAAAACTCAAATTTTAACTCAAATTGAATTAGTGCTACCATCTGTTAGACAATCATGATACCTGTCTTATGCACTTTAGATTATGGTTTAAATAGGTATATGTAATATTTAGATTAATTAAAAATAAAAATTATTTGCTGAGGTAATTATGGGGTTTTAAGATTTTAAAAAATTGTCATGGAAAATGTGTGTAATGTGACTTCCTCCTTTTTCCCTTGTGCCCTTGATATGTTAACTGCTCTTATAATGATCCTGAAGGCCATGACTCGAGTGCAACCGCATGCACATGGAGTATATTTTCTCTAATTGAATGGGTACACATTCCTCTACCAGTATTCATAACAGTCTCGTGTTATTTAGAGAGTTAAAATCTAGTTGAAAGAAACCCCCCCCGCCCCCCACCCTCCCCTTTCCAGTTCTAACCCTCTCATGCACTTCAATTTTATAAACCAGGTCATTGGGGTAGTTTGTTGTTTAGATGAGAATGTGGCTTAGTCCAAATCCCAGATAAAACTATTTTATATTTTATTAACTATTAAAATATTATAAAAAAGTTATATAAAATCATATTTTTATTAAGTTTTTGTTTCAGATTTTTATGTGATACCCCTCAGTCTCTACTTGGCAATCTAAAAAGTGGAAATAAAAAACTGATCGAGATTAAAGTGTAATTTTGAATGATTAAAATAAATCTGAACGTTTTTATTTATTTTTTTACAATTTTACTTTAGAATGTTTGATTTTTCAACTGTATTTCAAAGCATTATCTTTATATATCTAAATATTTCTCACGTCCCTTATCAAAAATAGGAATAAACTTTCATATCAACAAAACATTGGGCCATCATATTGAGATTCTATTCATATCCCACAAACATATCCTCCCGTGTATTATTAATATCTTCATTCGTAGTATTCTATATCAGGGTTAGGTGACCTCTCTGGGCTCATATCGACCTTTAAACTCAGCAAAGATCCCGCAATAAACAATATTTTCTTCATTCTACGTTTTATTTTTATTTTTCTCTACAGATTATTTGAATAAATTGAAAAATGACACTCAAATCGAACCCGGGAGTCGGGACCTTTGGATTAGGTATGCTCCTATGCTCAGGGTAATTCTTCATTTATATTTTAAGGCAGAGACTGTGATGGACGTGTGGCCCTCATCGGCTACTAAGATATATAATTGATGTCACATTCATCGGTGACTCAGTTGTGGCTTTGTGCTTCCAATAGTTCAAACACTTTGCACGTTCCAAGTGAATCCGATCTCGTGTCCAAGTGTCATTTTTCAATCTATTATAGTTTGAGTCGTTTATGGTTGAACTCTCTAATTATAATTATTGATCCCCCAAATTCGCCTTTCACATATAGGTTCTATTTAATTGTATAGCATTGCTTGTTTACATATATGTCTTATATTTATTGCTTAAATTCAATATTTCATAAAATAAGTTTATACCCACCTTTTTAGATTTTTTAATTATACATTTTCATACTAAACTAATTAATTTTCTTATAACATTATACCAATCATGGCCAATTAAGATAGTGTTGGTCACGCTCGAATATTTTTTTAAGTAATCGATATATTTTCCTGTTTAAAAGACACAAGGATCGACTTTTAATCAAGATGTGGTTTTCTTACATGATCGACTGAAAATTTCTTCTACGAAACCGATCATTTGCTGACCCCTTTTTTAATTCAATGTTTCTTTGAAAATTATATTCAAAAATATATTACATGAGAAAGCCAAGCATATCAATGTGTCCTCAAAAATATTGTTTTACAAAATTTCAAATGAATCCTTTTGAAAACCTAAACGGTACAATTTCTAACCACATATTGTATTTCTCTCCATGTTTGGATTGAGATCTAGTCATAAGAACAAAAGCTAAGGATGTAACATTGAGCTCAGTAACATCAGATAACATTAATGTTGGTGACCTTGAAAGTTCCCTCGACAAGTGAGCATTAACGGCGTCGCCTACTTGGATTAAATCGAAGCTTTTCCGCGAAGCGGGTTGCGTCTTGATTTGACGTACCCAACCACTTCAAACTGCTATCAGACTTGGACGCTAATGTACAAATTAGGAATAGAAGGAAGAAACTTAGTAGTCCATCCTGCAAGGTATTTTTCTGAGCCGATAACATTCCCCCTCTTCCGCTGTCGAGTGTAAAACACTCATTCTACTCTTTGCGGCTGGACAGTATTAACTTTCACTTCAAAATAATGTTTTTATTATTCCCTATTCTAGATAGACATTTGCTTCCAAGAACTATTTTAACCTATAGCCTCCTGCTTCGGTAGCCGCATGGTCTAAGGCGTTACTCTCGCAGTAGACTAGACTGCCGATTGAGGTTTGAATCTCTGTCGGGTTTACTGAGGGTGGTATTTCCAAAATAGTTTTCCACTCTCCCACCACGAAAATGTGGGTATACGTCCTATAAATATCACCTTTCTAATCCCTAAAACCATAGACGTATGACCCAAACGGGTGGTACGACGGAGTGCTAAAACAAAAAAACCTAGATCCTGTCAAGAAGATTTCCATTGTCCATTTTCGTTAATAAACGAAATAGCTTGGGGTTGTAGACGATTTTTAAAAAAACTTCCAGATCAAGGAAGTAATATTGTGATAATGTAGGGCTATTTCTATAATTATTTAAGAATGAATAGTTTTTGTTTCAATGCTATATCGTTAAAACTCGCCGAATTAAATCTTAAATACATTAACACGAGAAATCCTATCTTGACTTGCCGTGACGTCACAGGTAGGCAACGTCGTTAACATTAACCAAGCGATTAGGGGGTAGGGGGGGGGGCTCATAATAACCGACCAAATGCTCACGAACAGGTCCTGTCTAATTATTTCCACAAGTTTGTTAAATACCTGTTTGTCCGTTGATATACGACTTGTTTGTTCGAATGACAACTTGTGGGAACACTGATTGATGATTCGCGTGTAAGATTGTAGCGATCTGGGGCGACTTTGGCCGAGTGTGTGTGTGTGTGTGTGTGTCCGTGTACTCTACAGCAGGACCATGCTGCTTAAAGTGGGACTGAAGTGAAACTATAAGGAACACCTTTTTTTGCCGACAAGTTAAAATCAAACCTCTTTTTTTTCTTTCTTTTTTAATAAACTAAAATTGTAATAATCTAGTCATGTGTTTTGTGTTGAATGTTGTTAAATAAATAAATAAAATATTGATGGCATATGATGTAACGTTATTCTTAAAAAGAAAAACAGAATTTTTAACGGATAAGTGAGTATTTTGAAACATTGTAATTACTTTATCCAATTTGATGCTCGATGCTAGTCATTGCTAGTGGAGGAAGGAAAAAATTATTGAAACCATGGGAATTTTAATTTCTGAGGCATTGGTTTGTATTAACCCTGGTACAGTAGTACCAACACAAGGTACTCGGTCTGGTACAGTACCAATACAAGGTACTCTGTACGGTACAGTACCAATACAAGGTACTCGGTCTGGTACAGTACAAGTCAGATCAAACAATTCCTGAATTGGTTTTCACTCCGGTGAATGTTTCTCAAACATTATATTATTTGTTGAGTACAAACTATTTTTGAATAAAACAATAAAATATGAGAACAAAATATACTTTGAAGGTTTATACGATTTATATTTCAATTTTTTCCTTTAGTTTCAATTTGGTTACGATTTACTACTAATACGTTAACGAGATGTAAGTCATGTTCCTTTATTTTGTCTGCGAACTGATTATATTCAATTACTTGAATAGTGGCGGAGTGTAAATATGAATCTAAGTTCACATGTAAATAAAAAAATATATATATACTAGAGAATAAGTCAAATAATTAAATAAAATACATTATCGAACTATCTTTTGTTATCAATTAAAAACACGCTAAGTTTTCCTTATAAGGAATCCATATTAGAATAGATCCTTTCAATCAAAATTAGGATTGCTAAGAATATTGTTTGAAACGAAAACCAAGAAATGTAGCCAAATGTTTGAATTATTAAAAATTGTCACTAAATATCTAGGAGATTGCTAATATTCCGATTTTAACTAACGTTTACTAATGTCTTCTAGTGTTGATAGAAGCTCGTGTTCAGTCGGGATGCTATCAGCACTACTCTAATCAGTAGCTAGACCAATTTTCGTTGGTTCCAATTATTAAAATATGTTCACCCAAATAAATGTATATTTTTCTCATGTTCTATTCTTTGTATCAAAAGATATAAGTATATTCAAAATGTAATTTATGACCTACACGATCTTTTCTGTAAAATAAGAAACTTATTAAGTAAAACTTTTCCTAATAAATTCCAGCTATGTAAATAAAATATATCTTGTTTCATTACCCCCCCTCTCCATCCGGTCCCCCTTATCATAGCACCAGACTGTACCAACTATAAGTACTTGTTCTATGTACTCTGTACTGTGCTCCGGGCCACACAACAGTCCCCATCATGTTGTGATCATACAGCCAGATTGGTGTAACGATTTAAGGATATTGCTGTCCTAGGTTAAGTTAGTTTATAAGGGCCGTATATCTAGTCAAGTTTCTTTTCTAACTCTCATATGTCCATACTTAAGAAAAAATTAAGGTATAGTTTCTAAGATACATTGTTCAGGTTTTATATAGTTTCTATTACTAATGTTGCTCTAGGTTAGTCTAGTTTCTTTCATCTTATAACCCTAGAATAAATTAGTTCCTAAGTAATGTTGTTTGAGAAATAATTTCTAAGCTGTGTTGTCTTTGACCAACTAGTATTAAAGTTGTATTCTGAAATATTATTATACTATACAAGGTATATATAGAGATAGGGTAGATTCGCTTTTGCGAAAAACGCGAAAAGAAAAAAAAAGGGGTCGAAAATAGGGTATTTATAAGTTTTCTTTGCGTTTCATGGCATTTGAAAATGTTTAAAGCGATTTTTATTTCGCGAATTAACGCGAAAAACGTGATTTTGAGAGTATTTTAGCTAAATTATTCTATTTAGCGAAATAGACGCGAATTCCCTGAAAATGCTGTGCATTTAAATAAAATGCTGAGAATTTCTATAAAACAATGTTTTTCAGCGGAAATAAGTGATTAAAAAA
>CABFWB010000974.1:67668-78700 GCA_902151455.1 Timema bartmani
GGGGACTTAACCCCGGCCCCTACCCCCTGGTACTCCACTCAGATTCACTTAAAGATGTTAATATTGTTTCTTTGGTGGAATATAGTACGTTCACTGTTCATTCAACAGTCTATGCTAAACAACTGTGCTGAACTGAAACTAATATGTTATAATTTTTCTAACCATGACTCCTAACACCCAATACCTATTCCTGTACTCTCATTCAACATATAATAGGCCTAGTATCAGACAATAATCTACCATTCTTTAGATTATAATGGTTTCCGTTGCATTTAATTAGTAGTTTGTTAAATGTTTTGGATAACGTACCGAAAACTTAGATCAAAATATAACTATATTTATAATTTCTGTATATATTATAATGGTTGCAGGTGAATTGCAGCCATACGAGTTGTTTACCTCTAAAGATACAGGTGAATTGCGGCCCAGGCTGTTGACCCAACCTAACCTAACCTAACAAACCTTCAAATATTTTACAAAACTATTGAACGACAAGAACTGAGGAAGTTTGGATATTACGACGGATGTAGACATGAGACGATGATAGTTTGTTTTTATATTAAATTTAAGACAATATGATAGAAAACATACTGTTAATTAAGTGGACGCAACTCATACCTCTCTCATTTAAATGAGTGGGCCATAATTCATACGTGTTTCTCAGAAAGCCGGGCCGCAACTCACCTACACAGATTATAATCAGCCTTCCATACCACTCATTCACAGAGGTAGGCGTTTAGACGTGATAAGTTGGCAGAGTTTGACCTAATAAACCGAATTTCCCACCTTGTGTGCTAAATATTGTACCCTTGTGTTGGGAACATTGTTTATTAGCAAGTCTCTTCCAGTCTGTTTATCCAGTCCTCTTGAGTGTAAACTGTCTAGAACATAGACTCATTGGTACAGTCGGTTACCGATACAGTAGCGAAACTTGCTGAAGGCGCAGAACGTATTCAAACTATATTGTCAGTAAGTACTGTTTGAAATTGTTTACTCTACTCTTGGACTTGTAGATTTCTAGCTGGCTGCTATGGATTCCTGCAGAGGGGGTTATTACACCAGTAATTCACTGCCTTTTATATTTAATATAGTTAAAAAAAAAAGTCAAATGGTTTGTTTTATTAATAGCACCGGCAAGATACAGATTTTGGGGGACAACTCCATACTCTTTTATATCAGGCCTAAATAGGGCCAACCTGCTTCGGTGGCCGCATGGTCTAACGCGCTACTCTCGCAATAGCATAGACTGCCGATGATAGGGGATAGAGGTTTGTCGGGTGTACTAACCTCGGTTTTCCAATCTCTCTCCACGTAAACGCGGGTACACTTATTTTAAATTCAACCTTACTCATCCCTAATTGACTAGCGTAAATAGTACGTATGTTTATAACGTGAACGGGTAGTAAGACGGAATGCTGAAAAATAGAACAAAATCTATATTTAATAATGTATTTTACAAACCATGACTTTTTATGTTTTAAAATCCCAATTTTTTTATATATTCTCTTTGATAGTTTTGATCCAAATAAATTAGCTTTGGCAGTTTTTAACCTGATCAAAAAATTGATTTTTTTTAGATTTATTTATGTCCAGTTTGTTTGTACACCTGATCACAGGAACAGACAAACAAATAAATTTCAGACAAACTTACTTGGAGTTTTATAGGATTTATGTGACCCTCTCATTAATAAATACTTTGACCCACAAATGAACCCATATCAATTTTAATATGAATTATTATTTTAAAACAAGCTTATAATAATTTTTCTAAAATATATGTAGGGCCTATTGCTAGAATTATTAATATATCTTTGGGCTGACACCAATGAGCCCAGAGATATGTGTCGGTCCGCAGACCACTGGTTGGTAAACACTGTACCACACAAAACACAGACTGGACAGCTTCTAACTCAATTTTCATCCGCTATTGAACGCTTTTGCACGGTCCGTGGCTGGGTCTATTAGGACAACAGAAACAACCTCATCTCCCGGACAAAGTTTGTCTACTTGCTGTTTCATCTCTGTCGCTTTACAACAAGTAGTAGGTCTAGATTTAAATATCAACTAGCTAGACAACACACTGTACCTCTGAAATTACAAGAGATATTTCAATTTGAAATCCAAGGAGAAATTACAGGAGATATTTCAACTTGAAATCCAAGGATAAATTACAGGATATATTTCAACTTGAAATCCAAGGAGAAATTACAGGAGATATTTCAACTTGAAATCCAAGGAGAAATTACAGGAGATATTTCAACTTGAAATCCTAGGAGAAATTACAGGAAATATTTCAATTTTAAATCCAAGGAGAAATTAAAGGAGATAATTCAACTTGAAATCCAAGGAGAAATTACAGGATATATTTCAACTTGAAATCCGAGGAGAAATTACAGGAGATATTTCAACTTGAAATCCTAGGAGAAATTACAG
This sequence comes from Timema bartmani, assembly GCA_902151455.1. Classification (NCBI taxonomy): domain Eukaryota; kingdom Metazoa; phylum Arthropoda; class Insecta; order Phasmatodea; family Timematidae; genus Timema; species Timema bartmani. Next base: position 70,102 of record CABFWB010000974.1, read on the forward strand.
GAGATATTTCAATTTGAAATCCAAGGAGAAATTACAGGAGATATTTCAACTTGAAACCAAAAGATAAATTAAAGAAGATATTTCAACTTGAAATCCAAGGAGAAATTACAGGAGATATTTCAACTTGAAATCCAAGGAGAAATTACAGGATATATTTCAACTTGAAATCCAAGGAGAAATTACAGGAGATATTTCAACTTGAAATCCTAGGAGAAATTACAGGAGATATTTCAACTTGAAACCCAAGGAGAAATTACGGGAGTTATTTCAACTTGAAATCCATGGAGAAATTACAGGAGATATTTCAACTTGAAATGCAAGGAGAAATTACAGGAGATATTTCAACTTGAAATCCAAGGAGAAATTACAGGATATATTTCAACTTGAAATCTAAGGAGAAATTAAAGGATATATTTCAACTTGAAATCCAAGGAGAAATTACAGGAGATATTTCAACTTGAAATCCAAGGAGAAATTACAAGAGATATTTCAACTTGAAACCCAAGGAGAAATCACAGGAGTTATTTCAACTTGAAACCAAAAGATAAATTACAGGAGATATTTCAACTTGAAATCCAAGGAGAAATTAAAGAAGATATTTCAACTTGAAATCCAAGGAGAAATTACAGGAGATATTTCAACTTGAAATCAAAAGAGAATTGATAAGACTCTAATTACGTTAAGAACATGACAAAGTTCCTTAACATTATGGACTTAGAATTTTCTAAATGCACATTAAATTTTTATTTTAAAGGACTGTATTTATGCTATAGTTTTAAAGTTCCTTTATTTCTTTATTTAAGGTTTATTTATTTTTAAGAATCTACAACAGGATGACAGTCCCTCATACAAATATTTGATTTAATCTAAATAAACGAGTTTATTGTAGATGTCGGTCAAGGAGCCTACTGTGTTTGATTATTAAATCATCTTGCTTGTTTTGTTTGTCTCCGTTGGTTCTTGTTGGAGAAAATATCGATTCTTTGAAGCGTCTTATATTTGTTTTTATATTTTAATCTAGAATTTTTCTCTGAGGTTATATCATTTGGGCTTTTGGGGACATTTTTTTTTAATGTTTGGTCTGTACTCTACTCGTCAAACAAGGTGGTTGGTTTATATATTATAATAAATATTATTAGTTTTATGTTTTTCCCTGTAAGTTATTAGAATATGTCGTAGCTATTTTAAATAATATAATTATTTAACTATATTAACCCCTTCTGTAGGTATTATTGTGGTGTGGTTTAAATTCTAATCTTCTTTACCTTTGGTAAAGCTCAACATGTTGTCTTCACATCTGTGTATAATTTTTGACGATCATTGGTTTTAGTTTTTATCAATATATTTGATTTAGATAAACCAATATCTAGGCCAAACTGTCATAGTACGAAGATGCCCTCTTTATATTTGTTAATATTTTTATTATTATGTGTATTTATTTAATTATTTATGTGATATAAACTGTGTTATCCAATTGGTTTTTAGAGGGGTCTTTGAAATGGGTGGAGCGAAAATTTGTTTCAATCGGTGGTTGTGATTGTGCTACTCAAAATTTTTAGAGATCTTAATTCTTTTATTTTGTTATTAATGGTAGTCGAACCCTAACCTATAGGGATATTTTTGGATCAGTTTTAAAATTTGTTTGGATTTGGTAAATATCTATTAAAATTGTTTTGAGGTAAAATTCATTTTATGTATGATAAAAAGAACGTGGTGATCATTGGCTGTTTGAAAAGGAGCCAATGAGATCGCTCCGTTTGTCTAGAGTCTTTGTAATGGCGTCATATTTAACAAGGACATAAAAATATCCCTCTGTAAATTTTTTTTAATAAGTATAAAAGGTCATATACACCAAGTGTTTGAGGGGAATGTAGACCCCAGAACATAAGTTCAACGAACAAGAAATCCAGAGGAGCAGAAACCATCACTATCCAGAGAAATGATTATATTATTTTTTCAATTCTATTATTTTGATACTATTCTTTGAAGAAAATGTCCACATCCATTTCCATTTATATATTGGACTGTGTTACACTTTCATATAGTTAAAACAGAGTTTTCTACAATTTGGAACCAGAAAAATCTAACTTTTGGTCAACCCTTATTTTTATTCTTGATCTTCTGGAAAGATAATAATATTTTCGGCCTAACTGAAATTTTAAATTTATATTCTGCAGTGAATGATTTGAAAGGTACATTCTTTGGACTAAGAATAGTTGGAGCAATATTATTTTAAATACAGGAACCTCATTCAGAAGATAAAATCAAATTAAATAACTTTTTGTTATTTTATATGTGCAGAACAAAAACGTTTTTCTTTCTTCTACTATGCTTATCTTAAAATTGTGTGTTATTTTTTAAAATGCTGTCAATTTATTACTGTCTTTTTTTTCTTTTTTTTTTAGTTGTCCGATTTCCGTTGTGTTAACTATCGATTGAACTAGGTGGACATCTAAGACGCCCATTAATTACAAATTTAGGAAGATACTTATTTGCTCAAGTGTTTATATTTGGAGAAAAGCTATGTATTTAATTTACAGAGTTATATTTCATGATGTTAGTTTATTGGTTGATTTTAAGTAAATGTGTATAATAATAATTATATAATTATATATATATATATATATATAATCCGAAAAACTCTCTATATTTATCGATGTATATCGAAATTATTGGGGATCAGCTACAAGTTAATGGCTAAGAATCCAATTTTTAATAAAATATATTTGCTGGATTAACTTAAATTATTACATTCTCATCTCAATTAAAACATACCTAAAATAAAACACATATAGAACAATTTAATATAGTTCTCGAGAATAATTTAGTAATATATTTTTGACGATAGGTCGTTCACTGTCCAATATATCGATAGCCTCGTCATTGTTGTTAATTAATTGTGCGTAGGATGCATGCAATACAAAGGGTAATTGTATAATTAATTAGTATATTTACAATCAGAGAAGAATGTATTGGATTTGCCTTGTAAGATTCAAAGGATGTAAGTGTTTAATATGTTCTGATCTATTTGTACATTTAAAGTCCATGAAGAAAGTTCATGTCAAAATATGTTCGCCTTTTTTTTTTAGTTGGAGCAATGATTTAACTAACAAATTTGTTTTGTAGTTAGTCAAGTAACTGGGAGTAGTGGTGGATTTATATTTTTGCCGCCTAGGGGGGCTACACAGATCTTGCCCCCTCCCTCCTCCCAACCCATAAATCACCTTAGACAACCCCCCCCCCTCGATCATCACCCCCACCCCTCAGACCCCCATCCTGTGTAAACTATAGACTAAACACCAGTCAGAGAAGTCTTGTATGAATGATAGTGATAAGAGACTTATAATCTAATATAACACTGCATGACTTTGACCGTAATGATTCTAAAAAAAAAAACTCAAACCTAATTTTTAGTTGTTCAGTTACTCTTCAGCCGCTGGCTTTTATTTCAATTTTTTTTATCTAAATGGTAGTCAAACCCCCCTCCCCCCCAGTCCAGAAAACCTTGCCTTTAAATGTGTTGAAATGAAATAAATATCAATTACCATGTTGATTATTGTAAATGTTTACTATACCATATATTATATTTGCCACCCTGGGCTAAGCCCCCCCTGTGTATTTACGTGTTGTTTCATAATATTTGCTAAAGAAATATGGTTAGGTTCTCGTGAGGTCTCCTGTTGAAGATATTTCCCGAGGTGTGTCCAGACTGTGGAGGTAGGATTGCGACGAGAGACACAACCTTCGTGAGGTCTCCTGTTGGAGGTATTTCCCGAGGTGTGTCCAGACTGTGGAGGTAGGATTGCGACGAGAGACACAACCTTCGTGAGGTCTCCTGTTGAAGATATTTCCCGAGGTGTGTCCAGACTGTGGAGGTAGGATTGTGACGAGAGACACACCCTATGGTGACAAAGTTTGGTCCTGAGTAGGAAAGGACGAGGGTTGTTTATCCTGCTCTTCATAACGCTCGCTATGTAAATAACCGGACCAATTTACTCCACTCCGGGGCGCTTCGAACCACTCGACGAGACGCTTCGTCAACGTCTTCGGACGCCCGACGCGGCGCTCAGTTCGTCGGAGAATCAATGTTCCCTTTCCTTCCTCTCTTCCGGTGAAGGATGGAAACCCCCCACCCCCTGTTTGTGATAGGGGGGTAGGAGGGTGAGATGAGGGGAGAGAGAGGCGCGAACTACTACAAGTACTTCCCGCCCTATTTGACCACAGAATGTTCTGATATTTGCACAGTCCGGTTTCCATAAGAAGTCCCTTCCTGGTCTGACAGCTAGTAAAGCTGCTAGAGCTACTATCACGTGTTCATACGTCAAGTCGTGTGGTCTACAGCTGTCACTTTTGATAGATATTATCAATACCTATAAAATAATACTAATAATGTTGTAAACTTATGTTAGTGCATACCACCAAGGTTTGGCGGCTAGATGGTGCCCGAGGCAGATATATAATCGTCTTCTGAGGCTGGGGCGCCATGTAGGTGCATTTGCTTCGTCCCGATGAGATGATGGGGTGTCAGTAGAAGTCTTAAACCTAACTTAAGCCTAATTAACCATACCATGGCAACCCTATGAACAATTCCCTTTCAAGGAAAAGAAAGCTATGGTACCACCTGGAATTGAAGCCTGTACCTCTAGGCTAGTGACCAAGAATGCTGACCAGTAGACTAAGAGGCCGGCCTAGCCAACTGTTATCAATGATTTTCCTAAAATACTCTTTCTATGAAAATAGTTCGTGTAGTGATTGATATTAATATCAAGATACTCACAGGTCTAGTATATCAGTGAGACAGGGAACTAGGATATCTATAACAGCCCCGTACCACTGATGTATCCACAGGTCTAGTATATAAGTGAGACAGTGAACTAGGATATCTATAAGAGCCTCGTACCACTGATGTATCCACAGGTCCAGTATATCAGTGAGACGGGGAAATATAAACGGCCAAGGGTTGAAACAGTTCTGGGGCAGCGATTCAGGAACGGACGCTGTGTAATCTCATTATGTCGGAGGTATAATTTAATTTGGTCTGGAAGAGGCCCCCTTGACCCGCTTGTTTCCTTGAGATGGACATGGGGCTGAGCGTGCCCAGCTCAATTAGAGTTCCTGAGGGATGATGGGGCCAAAGTTTGGAAATGGTCACGTGCTTGCTTGTTTGTTTACTTTATTACCTAGACTGCCCCCTGGCAAGGGAGCCTCCCCCACCTTGTGGCTGACACTCGCTCCCTTGCACTGAAAGCACTGACATAGCGTACACTCGGTCGATCTCGTTCATTAGCAAGCAGAGAAACTACCAGCGCCGTGAGATAGCCCGAGTAGGCTACTCGCCATACTACACGGCAAAGATGGTAACATAGCGCCGAGCAACGAGATTGGTACTAGAGCGAGCTAACTCCATACATTTTCCCTTGGCTTCGTTAGTGAGAGTTTTTTTTAGCACCACGTCTTACTACCTGTTCAGGTTATATTCATATATAATAATAATTAATCTAAAAGGATAGGGATGAGGAAAGAAGCATTTTAGAGGTAATCTACCCAATTTTGCGTGGAAGGAGAGTGAAAAACCACCCTCAGTAGACCCAACTGGGATTCGAACTATGATGTCCCCGTCGTCAACAGGACAGTCTAACACGAGAGTGACTCCATAGACCATTCGGCCAATAAAGCGGGTTTGAGTTAGTTTGGTTGGTCAGTTTGAGTGACACCTAACTACTAACAACATAGTTAGGTAAATCTTTTATCTACCTATGTTCTCACTCCAGAGGAGTAAATTGAAATTTTTTTAGAACAACGTGCTGAGAAATTGATTTAGACATAACCTGGAGAATGGATAAAGTTGCATAATGAAGATCTTCATAGTTTGTAAGCATCTCCAAACATATAAAAGATAATAAAGACACGCAGGCTGAAGTGGGGTGATCATGTGGCGCGTTTAGGTGATGACAGGTGCGTACACAACATTTTAGTTGGAAAACCTGAAGATACAGGACCCCTTGGTTGGCAGGGACTTCGATGGGAGGATAATGGCAAAATGTATTTGAAGGTGGTTGGGTTTCAAATTGGGGGTTGGATGGGAGTTTCTCAGGATATGGCTTACGTTCTGGTGGCCATGAACTTTGGCGTTCCTTAAGTCCAGAAAGTTGGTTAGTTATCTATGCGGGTGTGCACCGTAAGGTGCGGGTGGTTAGCATCACTATCAACAGGTCTATCACCACAATTTCTTGGCCCGAGTCTTTATCTTGGTCTTGAACTGACGATACTGCAGATACAGTCTCGCGTCGTTGGAAGGTCTAGGAGGACATCTTATTTTCCTGCAGCATCCAGGGAAAACTGCGCTGGTGTCCCCTGGCACCAACTGGCACGGGGGCTTGGCATGCACGCTGCTGCACCTGCGCAACCAAGTGTGGCACAGAGGACCGTGTGTGAGAACAAGGCTGAACAAAACAAAGGGTGTAGAAGTGGAATTGAAGGTTGCAATGAGTTGTAATGATAATATTGCGCGTCTGGGCTGTATCGCTTGTAGCCCAGTAGCGGAGAGATTAGCCAGTACTAATGTACCGTTGCTCAGGGGCCGCCCGAATGTACTGATCGTACATCCTTTCCGTGGAGGCTCTTTCCATGTCCCGATAAGATGAGAGTGATAGTAAGTATGAGGGTGTAGAACCAGTAGAAACACTTAAACCTAAATTAAGCCTAACTAAACAAACCCTGTTCACCGTTTGGGTAATTCTCCTTTCTGGAAAAATACCCAAGGTACTTTCTGAGAATAAAACCCGGGACCCCTCGGTTCGTAGCCAGGTGCACTGACCACTACACCACAGGGCCGATGTACCAAATAACCAAGGAGGATACACTGAATATATGAACTGAGGGAACCGCAGGTCTTATAGAGAAGAAGATTTATTTTCGTTCTCTCTCTTTTACCCGTTGCCAAATCTCCTCGTTCTCAACTGTGTGAAGGTGATGTGCTGGGGTAAGAAAGAGCTACTGACAACATCGACTAGCCAGCGTTACCAAATTTGTCTTACATTTGAGGAGAGATTGACCACAAGAGAACTACAAATCTGTTGGCCAATAGCAATCATACAGCTCCCTTAGAGACGATGGACAGTGCAGTAAATCATCTCATCTGCCTTATACTCCGCTCTGCCTTCTGTTTCGCTCAGCCTCGTTCTCGCATACGGGCCTTAGTACCAAGGAGTTACATACTTACCCGCATCAGTGATCACGTGGTTCTACGCGTCACACTCGTGTAAGACTGGTCTGCTGGTGACCACGAGATCGGGGTTAGAATCCCTGTTACGTGTACTGAGGGTGGTTTTCCACCCTCCCTCCACACAAACTCGGGTATATTTCCTCCTAGATTAAACCTTTCTGATACCTACCACACTAGCGTAATTAATGTATGTATATAACCCCAACACCGTGGAATAAAACAGCACATTCTCGAGTATTTTCTAGGAAAGAGCTTCGTAGAATATATTCCTGATAAAAACAACTAGTACAGAGGTTTCCAACTGATGGCCCGCGGCGCCTTTTACTGCGGCCCGTGAAGTTTCTTGGAAAAGTAATATACCGTAGTAAAATTAATGTTTCCATCCAAGAAAAGGAAAGTTTCGACTTGCGTGGAAAAAAGTCCATGAGAGCTCAAACTGATATTTACTCAGTAATAAACTTAATTGTGCTCTATTTTTATATTAACTTGATTTGCGGGAGTCCTATTTCCTTTCCCCATCCCCTTAGTCAATTATGATGCGGTCTGCCACTAGACACGTGGATTAAATTGTGGCCCTGGGGACTTTTAGGTTGGAAACCCCTGATCTAGAGGTTAAACACTCACTCAACCTTTATTTTTTTCATTAATAAAATCATTAATTTAAAAATTGACCATTCATTGAATCCAGATATTCATAATTTTAGCAATGGAGGTATAAATTAAATGCCGGGTTACTTTCCCAGTACTATATTGCCATTTTTCTGCTAAATTTATGTTGATATGATCCATAATATCTTACCCCGTGGTGACAATAGCCGTGTGGGATAGTCCGTATCCCGCTCTACAGGTCTGCTTGGTACACCTCGTTAGGTCGTATCGGTCCACTCCGTCCATGAAGACAATACTGTGTTTCTTGTCCAGACACATTCGAGGGTAGGCTGCAACAACGAACAGCATGACGTCATCACTCATTTATACCAACTGATGGTGACTGAATAGTTCTGCCAATTATTGTGTTGGAATTGTTCTCGTAGCCCAGATCCATTCATGGTCAGATATACAATGCCCTATATATCCTGGTATGGGCTAGAGCAAGTTATTACATTGATATGTCTCAGTCTGGTCAGATATAGTGTTTACAATGTACCATATATCCTGGTATGGACTAGATCAAGTTGTTACTTTCATTGATCTGTCTCAGTCTGGTCATATATAGTGTTTACAATGCTCTATATATCCTGGTATGGACCAGAGCAAGTTGTTACTTTCATTGATCTGTCTCAGTCTGGTCATATATAGTGTTTACAATGCTCTATATATCCTGGTATGGACTAGAGCAAGTTGTTACTTTCATTGATCTGTCTCAGTCTGGTC
>CABFWB010000974.1:91964-163441 GCA_902151455.1 Timema bartmani
TTGTTACTTCACAAAAATTGTGACTATATTTTTAAATCTCAATTTAGGCTAGAAAAATACAAAATAACTACTCAAAATCACCAAACTGCAACCCCAAAATATTAGCGCGAATGCCGATAATCGCGATTATCGCGGACATCGTTTAAAATCGCGAATATCGCGCTAAAACGCAGATTTCGCGAATTATCGCGACAATTCTGAGCATATATTTGCAATCAGGGTAACCTGAAATGTGAACATCTGAAAGAAAAAATGCCATATCTAACATTCGCGAACTATCGCGATCTCCACAAACGCAGGGCTCTGCAAATGTCGAAGTTGAAGGTCAACACAATTTTGATATGACTTCCCAACACCCACAATAACCTTCTCCTCATCTTAACATTTCAAAGGAAGTAGAAAACTTTGATATATTATGAAAAGATTTGAAATATCTCACTAAATAAATATGAAAAATTTCAATACAATCACTTGGTTCGGTGGCCGCATTGCCTAAGGCGTCACTCTCGTGTTAGACTAGACTGCTGATGATGGAGAGATCGGAGTTCGAATCCTGGTAGGGAGTACTGGGGGTGGAGTTTTTTTCCTAAATGGTTTTCCACTCTCCCTCCATGCAAATGTGAGTAAGCTTCCTTTAACTTAAACCTTCACCATTCATAGCTCATTAGCGTGATTAGTACATATTATTTGCATAAATTGAATAGGTGATAAATAAACCTGTTATAATTTATAAAAGCTACCAAACATTATTTGAACACCAACTAGAAATTAAATTACATTTCGGCATAAGACAATATGATGTTCTTTGTTTTTCATCTAAATCTTTCTCTTTACTTAGATGCATTTAATGGATAGTTTGGATATTAAAAGTAGTGTTATATGACAAGAAAAAACTTATCTTTGGCTTTGACCTTGCTCCGCATATTTCAAGTTTCATTCGACTTCGCTTCGCATTTAAAAAGTGAGCTTCGCATGGTTATCTCAGATATAAGTGTACACTTTGTTTTTTCCTGTAAGGCAGTTCTTACATTGACGGACTACACTATGGCCCCATCTTATAGGCTACACCATAGTGGAACAATATGAGGTAGACTTTAGACCTTTCAAGGTAAAGGTAGAGTACATTGAATTCAAAACTATGATTAGATAAAATAAGAACACTACAAATGCATAGTAAGAGAGCTCAAAAAACAACAACTTCATAGTTAATCCATCCTCACTAACTTTCTCCACACTTCCCTATCCTTGCATACTCCCTTCGCTTCAACAATATCCATACACAGAGTCATACGTGCTCTTTTATTCTCAAAACACTTAAATGTTTCTCTTTTTCACACATTCGTCTGCAACATTTAGCCACGCACATACATGGCCTACCCCTTCCTTTTGATCCACACACTCTACCTTCATATATTTTATTCTGAAAAAGGAAAAACGACACCTGGACACGGGAATCGAACCCGGTACCTTTGGCTTAGTACGCCAATGCTCTAACCACTGAGCTATCCAGGAGTCGTCTCGTGTCCAGGCTCATTCTTCACTCATATTTTAAGGCAGAGTCTATGATGGACGTGCAGAAATCGTCAGCTTTATTCACGAGCCATCAGATAAACGCAGCCATCTTCGACTCGGTAGTTGGCTTATTACTGCCACCCGTACAAATATTATTATAATTGTACGGATACATATTAATAATCAAAGAGCCGGAGCTATTATTAATTTTAGAGAGGAATTCACCATCTAGATATTATATTCTGAAAATGGAAAAATGACACCTAGACACGGGAATCGAATATGGGACCTTTGGCTCATAGACTCTGCCTTAAAAGATGAGTGAAGAATAACCCTGGGCACGGGACGACTCCTGGATAGCTCAGTGGAGAGCATTGGCGTACTAAGCCAAAGGTCCCGGGTTCGATTCCCGTGTCCAGGTGTCATTTTTCAATTTTCAGAATATGATATCTAGATGGTGAATTCCTCTCTAAAGTTAATAATAGCTTCGGCTATTTGATTCTTCATATATTTGCTTCGTCACTCGAGCCACACTCATCCTCTAAACATGCCCAAACCAACGTAAGACGCTTCTTTCCTATTGGATTCCCTTTCAAACCGTACTCCTTCAACGCCTATTCATTACTGACTCTTTCCATACTTGTTTTTCCACGTATATTTATTTCTTCTTATCACCAAAGAAGAGATCTTGTCTTGGTTTGGGAACTAACAATGTTTCAGTAGGTATTGTTGCTTACGTCATGTGTTATTGTTGCAATCCCGTGGTTGCCGTGAGAACACAATCGTCCCACTCAAGCATGAAAAATTATTCCGATGATTTGTTGAGTCCAGGTTATGTTGATAACTTCCGATCACGTGATACATGACTGGAAAACCCTCATTTACTTACTAATAACCCTTTATTAACAGGTAGGAATAATTACCAGATCTACTTTCAAGTAGTTCGCTTCGGTGGTTGCATGGTGAGAGATCAAAGTTTGAACCCCGGTCAGGTGTAAGCCTACTGAGGGTGGTTTCCCACTCTCCCTCCACACAAGTGGGTACACTTCCTCTAAATTAAACCTTACGCCTTCCTAATAAATTAGCGTAATTAGTACACAAATATGATGTAAGTCTTATAACTCGAAAAAGTATTGAGATACAGCGCTTAAAAAATACTTTAATGTATCCATACGTCAAACCATATACTCTGCAAGCCACGTGATGAGCGGTTATCACTTTAAGTATTCAAAACTTAAAAAATAAATATTTTCATTATTTTTTTCTTCTAAATGTTTTTCACTATTGAAATATAAGTTAGAGTTGTGAAAAAAAAGTTTGGATATTTATATTATTTTGTGTGTGTTTTAGAGACGTCTGTAGTTTATTATAAAATAATTTACAAACAAGAGCATCAAAATGGTTGCATTCACTTCATAAATAAAGATGGTGTATTGGACATGAGGAAGACGATTGATGACGTCAATACAACCCGTATTCTTGCGCTTGGGTTTACAAAAAAATATAATTGGAATTAGTATCTTGTATGTCTTTTTCCCTAATTTATAAAAACACGATTCCTTTTGCTCTAATTATTTACTATGGTCTGGTTATAAGAAGTTATAAGTGTGGATTCAATATTTTTTAATATCAATGCACTATTAAATCTCTTGTTGCCACAAACGCGAAACAAAAAACATAATACAGTATTATTTATATTGAAAAATCACATCTAGACATGGGAATCGAACCAGGAACCTAAAGCTTATTACGTCAATTCGATTACCACTGAGCTATTAAGTAATCTTCCCGTACCTGGGGTCATTCATTCTTCATTCATATTTTTAAGACAGAGTCTGTAATGGATGTGCGTCAATTTAAAGAATATTCTATTTATATACGGCTATGATTGTACTTATAATAGCTTGGCTATTTAATCCGTTAAAAGTATAATCGATCTATCGAATTTTTTTCTCTTTTAATTAGTCATGACAAAGCCGGGCCATACAGGAATCCATTAGGAAGTGATATTAAAAGCGTTTTGATAAATCTTTTGTTCAAATAATTACATATTTTTACGAACTAAATAAGATATATTTCTGCAAGGGTTGACATTTGGGGCAGTTGAATCGATGTTTGGAATGAAATATATATATTTTTTATGTTCTTTAAAAGGTTAGTCGTAAGGTAATTGAAGTATACACATGGAGTTCTTTGTAAATAAAACTATATCAGTAGTTACTGAGGTTATTAAATAGAATAACAGTTGAGGTAACCCATGCCGTGTTGGTTGTGTAAGAATAGTACACTTAATAATACAGCCAAACACTTTTTATTTATTGCAAAGCAAGAAAATATTAATTAATATTATTAAAACACTACAATAATACGGAGCTTAAAACTAACACCAACGTTAAGATTTTTCATAATTAAAAAAATAAATATTTTTAAGTAAAAAAGAACTCACCAAAATTCATTCAAATTTCGTAACAACAAGTTGAACTAACTATTATTCTCTTTCCACTATAAACAGACTGTACACCTCTAATATTTCGTTCCTTACTGAATATGGCAAACCAAACCAACAAAAGAGCCCTCGTGTAGCGGATTCCGAATTTCCAACTCTCTTTGTTCCGCTGACAATAGTTCCCATTCATGTAATATACATGTAATGATATCCCTGGACCGGCTATTAATAACGTCACATTACTGCGTCACTTGGTCAATACCGATTCGGGGAAACGCATCGGAGCTGTGACATAAATTTCAAGCGTTGGACTAGAGTTTTAGTAATGAAACTCTCGACTGGAGAGTTTGGAAAGCGTCCTGCCGATGGAACATTTTTATAACTAGTAGTTCTGTGAACAGTAGACCTCCCTCCATGTTATTATCGTTACTACAGTCTTACTAGTAGTTCTGTGAACAGTAGACATCTCTCCATGTTTTTATCGTTACTACAGTTTTACTAGTAGTTCTGTGAACAGTAGAACTATCTCCCTCCATGATCTTATTGTTACTACAGTCTTACTAGTAGTTCTGTGAACAGTAGACCTCTCTCCATGTTTTTATCGTTACTACAGTCTCCTTGATGATCAAGTTGGACATCAAATAGACAAATACTACATTCAATAGTAGCCTACATTATATTATTAGAGAATTATTTTTTGTCCACGTGGTTTAAGACATTATTTTCGATATATATGCCAAATTTAAAAAAAAATATATGGCCCAGGCATTCAATCGAATGCTTAGAATTTTAAATCCAAATCACTTGACATTAACGATTAAATGTAAAAGCTAATTTAGCGGCCGCCATATTGAAATATTATGTACGATTTATACATCGTCTGGCCAAGGTTCAAAAACTGTCCTTGCCCGATTTCGTTCAAATCGGTCCACGCCTTTGGCAGTTGTCGTGGAGCTAGCATATGGATCGATAAAATACCAAATGGTCAAGTTAAAACAGGATTTCGCTAAGCTCACACAGTAAGATCAATTTGTACATTACCACAGCTCATTTGTTATTATCAGTCCTTAAGATAATCTCAAAAGTTTCTATATTTCAATTCAGGATAATATTGTTTGACACAAAGAAACATTATAAACGAGTTGCAAGACTAAATTAGCCAATGAGAAAAAAAAACCAAGCCATTTTGGCAAAAAATTAATATAGATAAACAATACCTACCTAAAAACATATGGACTAATGTCTAGGCTTCTAATTTGCTTCCCAAACCACTTTGCTAAATCAAAATAAAGTGAGGTAAGGTTCAATAATAAAAGTCTATGGTCCAAGATCACCACAGAACGCATTTTTAAAAAATCATTCGAGTCATTGCTGTTCAAAATATTCCAATTTATTCTTTAGCTAAACCAGAATTATTTTGTCACGGAGCTATGAACTAAGAAGGCTCAAACATTATTTACACAGACACTCCGTTCTACTGACCTATTTTACTCTATTTGACGGACTTAGAATCACTTCTGTTCATTTTAATGACCTATTTTATTCTATATGACGGACTTAGAAACGGATTTCATTTCTATGACTTACTGTACTCTATGACAGACTTAGAAACGCTTCTCTCCTATGTGCTGTCCCCTAGAATAAGCAATAAAACGCTTCCCTCCATTCCATTGTCTTCTTGTCCTATGCAGGGTGGATAAAAGACGTAAGCAATTTCAAGAATGAAGAAATAAAAGCCCAGAGTTGAATGCTGCGAAACTATAAATTAAAATCTCCATATAATCTTTTCTTCCGAGTATTTCTCTCTCCACCCCTGTAATCCTTGGCGTTTTCATTACTTCCCCCCAGATTTATCGCCTGCGGGCTCCTCCCGCCCCCGACACGTCGTCTTGACACCCCAACCTCCACCCCATTGCGCCTGCCCCCCAGGCAAGGATATTGTGACGTCATAGACCACTACAGTATCTTGGATGTTGGGGGTAATCACTTCTTTAGTTCCTGTTTCTTTTCTCTAGTGATCGCCGGTAAGGTGGGAAAAAGTGTGATGTTATATCACTAATAGGCATCATAGGATAGACTTGGGCTTTAAAGGTGAGAGTACTAAATATAACGATATCATAATATCACTTATACATATCACTGAGAGATACTCAGGTTAGTAAGGTGAGAGAATTAAATAGGACGATGTTATTATATCACTAGTAAATATCACTAAGAGACTCAGGCTAGGAAGGTGAGAGAACTAAATGGGACGATGTTATTATATCACTAGTAAATATCACTAAGAGACTCAGGCTAGGAAGGTGAGAGAACTAAATGGGACGATGTTATTATATCACTAGTAAATATCACTAAGAGACTCAGGCTAGGAAGGTGAGAGAACTAAATGGGACGATGTTATTATATCACTAGTAAATATCACTAAGAGACTCAGGCTAGGAAGGTGAGAGAACTAAATGGGACGATGTTATTATATCACTAGTAAATATCACTAAGAGACTCAGGCTAGGAAGGTGAGAGAACTAAATGGGACGATGTTATTATATCACTAGTAAATATCACTAAGAGACTCAGGCTAGGAAGGTGAGAGAACTAAATGGGACGATGTTATTATATCACTAGTAAATATCACTAAGAGACTCAGGCTAGGAAGGTGAGAGAACTAAATGGGACGATGTTATTATATCACTAGTAAATATCACTAAGAGACTCAGGCTAGGAAGGTGAGAGAACTAAATGGGACGATGTTATTATATCACTAGTAAATATCACTAAGAGACTCAGGCTAGGAAGGTGAGAGAACTAAATGGGACGATGTTATTATATCACTAGTAAATATCACTAAGAGACTCAGGCTAGGAAGGTGAGAGAACTAAATGGGACGATGTTATTATATCACTAGTAAATATCACTAAGAGACTCAGGCTAGGAAGGTGAGAGAACTAAATGGGACGATGTTATTATATCACTAGTAAATATCACTAAGAGACTCAGGCTAGGAAGGTGAGAGAACTAAATGGGACGATGTTATTATATCACTAGTAAATATCACTAAGAGACTCAGGCTAGGAAGGTGAGAGAACTAAATGGGACGATGTTATTATATCACTAGTAAATATCACTAAGAGACTCAGGCTAGGAAGGTGAGAGAACTAAATGGGACGATGTTATTATATCACTAGTAAATATCACTAAGAGACTCAGGCTAGGAAGGTGAGAGAACTAAATGGGACGATGTTATTATATCACTAGTAAATATCACTAAGAGACTCAGGCTAGGAAGGTGAGAGAACTAAATGGGACGATGTTATTATATCACTAGTAAATATCACTAAGAGACTCAGGCTAGGAAGGTGAGAGAACTAAATGGGACGATGTTATTATATCACTAGTAAATATCACTAAGAGACTCAGGCTAGGAAGGTGAGAGAACTAAATGGGACGATGTTATTATATCACTAGTAAATATCACTAAGAGACTCAGGCTAGGAAGGTGAGAGAACTAAATGGGACGATGTTATTATATCACTAGTAAATATCACTAAGAGACTCAGGCTAGGAAGGTGAGAGAACTAAATGGGACGATGTTATTATATCACTAGTAAATATCACTAAGAGACTCAGGCTAGGAAGGTGAGAGAACTAAATGGGACGATGTTATTATATCACTAGTAAATATCACTAAGAGACTCAGGCTAGGAAGGTGAGAGAACTAAATGGGACGATGTTATTATATCACTAGTAAATATCACTAAGAGACTCAGGCTAGGAAGGTGAGAGAACTAAATGGGACGATGTTATTATATCACTAGTAAATATCACTAAGAGACTCAGGCTAGGAAGGTGAGAGAACTAAATGGGACGATGTTATTATATCACTAGTAAATATCACTAAGAGACTCAGGCTAGGAAGGTGAGAGAACTAAATGGGACGATGTTATTATATCACTAGTAAATATCACTAAGAGACTCAGGCTAGGAAGGTGAGAGAACTAAATGGGACGATGTTATTATATCACTAGTAAATATCACTAAGAGACTCAGGCTAGGAAGGTGAGAGAACTAAATGGGACGATGTTATTATATCACTAGTAAATATCACTAAGAGACTCAGGCTAGGAAGGTGAGAGAACTAAATGGGACGATGTTATTATATCACTAGTAAATATCACTAAGAGACTCAGGCTAGGAAGGTGAGAGAACTAAATGGGACGATGTTATTATATCACTAGTAAATATCACTAAGAGACTCAGGCTAGGAAGGTGAGAGAACTAAATGGGACGATGTTATTATATCACTAGTAAATATCACTAAGAGACTCAGGCTAGGAAGGTGAGAGAACTAAATGGGACGATGTTATTATATCACTAGTAAATATCACTAAGAGACTCAGGCTAGGAAGGTGAGAGAACTAAATGGGACGATGTTATTATATCACTAGTAAATATCACTAAGAGACTCAGGCTAGGAAGGTGAGAGAACTAAATGGGACGATGTTATTATATCACTAGTAAATATCACTAAGAGACTCAGGCTAGGAAGGTGAGAGAACTAAATGGGACGATGTTATTATATCACTAGTAAATATCACTAAGAGACTCAGGCTAGGAAGGTGAGAGAACTAAATGGGACGATGTTATTATATCACTAGTAAATATCACTAAGAGACTCAGGCTAGGAAGGTGAGAGAACTAAATGGGACGATGTTATTATATCACTAGTAAATATCACTAAGAGACTCAGGCTAGGAAGGTGAGAGAACTAAATGGGACGATGTTATTATATCACTAGTAAATATCACTAAGAGACTCAGGCTAGGAAGGTGAGAGAACTAAATGGGACGATGTTATTATATCACTAGTAAATATCACTAAGAGACTCAGGCTAGGAAGGTGAGAGAACTAAATGGGACGATGTTATTATATCACTAGTAAATATCACTAAGAGACTCAGGCTAGGAAGGTGAGAGAACTAAATGGGACGATGTTATTATATCACTAGTAAATATCACTAAGAGACTCAGGCTAGGAAGGTGAGAGAACTAAATGGGACGATGTTATTATATCACTAGTAAATATCACTAAGAGACTCAGGCTAGGAAGGTGAGAGAACTAAATGGGACGATGTTATTATATCACTAGTAAATATCACTAAGAGACTCAGGCTAGGAAGGTGAGAGAACTAAATGGGACGATGTTNGGGGTACAGTAGAGCTAACACTAGAAACAATTATCAAAGGTGTTACACTAAAACACAACTCACATATCGATAAGAGCGCTTGGTGGTTGAATGTGTAACCAACGTCGTAACTGACGTAGACAATCTTAACATCTGTTACTCCTGGGATAAAAACTGAATATTTTGCAGGAAAATGTCCATCTTAACTTATTTTTATTTTAGCACCGCGTCTTACAACCTGTTTAGGTCATACACCTATGCAATAATTACGCTAATGTTATGGATGAGGATGGTTGAATTTAGAGGAAGTGTATCCTCATTTGAATGGAGGAAGAGTGGAAAACTACTTTAGATAAACCACCCTCGGTACACCCGACCGGGATTCGAACCCCGATCTCCCTGTCATCGGCAGTCTAGTACTAACAAGAGAGTGACACCTTTGACCATGTGGCCACCAAAGCGGGTTCATCTCAAACTGTTGATTGAATGTTATTTTTTTTAGCCCACTTCGGTGACCGCATGGTTTAATGCGCTACTTTCGCAGTAGACTAGACTGCCGGTGGCTGAGAGATCGAAGTTCGAATCTGCGGTCTAGTCTACTGCGAGGGTAGCGCGTTAGACCATGCAGCCAGCGAAGCGGGTACTAGTCGGTGTTAAAATACTCTTCAGTGGTTGTTTTAAGAAGTATGATTATATGTTGTAATATGTCATATTTGGTGAGACATTTCAAATATGTTCATCATATTCTTTCTTCGAAATGTTACTTAGATGTGAACGCTATGGTTGGTGACCCAGTTGATGCGAAGGAGATTTGACTTTCGACTTCAACTCTGACATTCCGAAATTTGGCAAAAACATACTAATTAACTATGGTGTCAAACGTAGCAGGGGGAAAAAAAAACTAACCTAATATCTTGAAACGGGACAAGACACACTTCAAACTACAATCAATTTATCGGCCAGGCCAGCATTCAAACCCGGGTCTCTTAGCTCGGTAGACAGACGAGCGACCAGCAAATGAATGCAATTGAGAGCAAACATTGACCGGTTGAATTTGTTCCTAGTTGTTGTCCTCACGTGTCTGTTGTTCGTTTATCGGATTTTCTCACATTTTCCGCTTCATTTATAATCTTTCAAGGCTCATTTTCAATTCAAACTAGACCGTAAAATAAAATGAGGAAGAAGTGGGGAACAGGGAGGGAGGAAAAAAAAACTCTTGTAAGAAAAGACATTTTGTTCGCTTGAAAAGTTCTCTTACGTTCTATTTTCTGTAATTTTTTTTTTTTTTAAGGCGGATGGAAATGTGGAAAATTTTAAAGTCGGCAAGAGCTACCAGAAAATGCACTTAAATGATTACGCAACCAGAATAACTTTTCGCCGTAATTTGGAGTCAAGGAGTAAGAAGTTAAAGTGGTTCTACGTGAGGCTAATGAACGTTTCTTCAACACCGCTCAATCTTTGAACATGATACAAGTTGGCGATAAAAACTCCAACTTAGCAGGGGGGCTATCTTTGTGAAACCTTTCTCCCCCAACTTATAAAAAAGTCGTTAAGACACGTGGCCAAATAAAACATTGGATTATTCTATTTTTACTGCGCGAGTTTAGAGAGTCGAGAATTAATTGGCAGAGACGCGCATTGGTCAAGTGCTTGCTTTCCAAACATTGATGTCAATGATTAGTTATCAAAGTCTCTACAACAAATTAAGGCGGGACGGTAAGGATTGAGATTTTAAGGCGACTGCCTCGGTCAGCGAGAACTAATCAATCTCTCTCAGGTCACATGGCTGAAAAGTACAGTGGTCTGTATTGTGTTCCGGAACTACATCTATATTCTGTCTAGGCCTATACTCCCTTTCACCTTTCCCCTACAACTACTTTTTGTAATGTCGATAGGAAAAGGGGGGAATTACAAAACTTCTTATCTTAAGGCAAAAAGGAAAGCTCGCTGTTAGTTCTTAAATATCAAAGAATGGCTGTATTTGTTAGAGGAAGGCTAAATCTTGAGCCCTTTTCCATGAAGACAAATTTCATAGCTCCACAAATATGTTTAAAAATTCGTTGAAAATGAACTGAAATAACATTTCCACACAATTATTTTTTTCTGTTAATAAAACTCAAAATATAGGCTTGTTAAGGAAAAAGAGTCTTGTTGGAATCTTTCGACTTCATTTTGTGTGAATCGTATTTTGAAATAAAACATCGTGGATTTAAATATCGTGTTAAAGTTTAAAATCTGTGTGGCAATTTCTCGTTTACTGAGCCGGCCCCCTTAAGGTCAGTATTTTTGCAGATTTTATATTAAAAAATTGGCTAAAATAAATAAAATATTTCTCCAGTAGAAACATATAGTTTAATTTTCTTCACATGGTGATATCAACATTTCTTGAATATCTGTCAAGGGTGTCCTGGAATTTAATGACAACTTTTTCTCTTCATTTAAAAGGTTTCTCATCAAATGCTAATATGCTAGTTACAGATATTCGAGAATTATTGTTCTTGTCACCATGTGTAGAAAATTAAACTCTATTTCTACTAGATTAATGTTTGATTTGTTTTCGCTAAAAACAAAAATTATTTGCTATGAAAACTGCTAAAACACTTACCTTTTCTCGCGTCCCCTACACTCCCGCCATTATTACTAACCCGCTAGTAAATAAAAAAAATGAGCAAGTCTGTCTAATAGTATTTCACGCATAAAACACTTCACCGATTGTACTGAAATCTCGCATGTACAATACATAACTTGGACGTCCGGTTAGCACACGAGCTAGTTAAAATTTTCTTCCGCTATTTTATTCCAAGATGGCGGTTACAAAAATTTTCTCGCGGGCCTTTTTCTCAGTTTCTGCTTGTCGTATTTTAATTGGACATATTTTGAAATCTTCCTAGATACGTACACGCATCATAAAACCTTCCCTGTGAAGAACGGGCAAATAGCTAGTCTGAAATACAAACACTGCATGGTAGAGACAAACAAGTTTAAATGAGTTTATTAAAATAAACATGTACAACACCAATGAATATGCTTGAGTTTGGTTGTTTTTTGGTCGTTTAACATGCTAAAACAAACCATCTTTGATAGTCGTTGGCTAAATTACTGCTTTTTTCCCTTTCCATCGTGTCCTACTACCCGTTCGAGCTATACGTTTATGTACTAATCACGCGTGGAGTGAAAGTGGAAAACAATTTTGGAAAAACCACCCTCAATACATCCGACCGAGATTTGAACCTTTATCTCCCCGTCATTGGCAGTCTAGTCTACTGTGAGAGTAGCCCCTTAGACCATGCGGCCACCGAAGGGGGTAAGCCCTGCTGTTGTCAACACTATTTTGTATATATGAAAACATTTAGTACTAGAAATATATTACAGAACATGTAATACTAGTAGTATATTACAGAACATGTAATACTAGTAGTATATTGCAGAACATGTAATACTAGTAATATATTACAGAAAATGTAATATTAGTACTGCAGAACATATTATACTTGTAATGTATTGCAGAAAATGTAACATTATTTGTTTGCAGAACCAGAAAACCTCAGCAATTCATATGAACATGTTTTATTCAGAAGATCACGGAGTTTTTGGTACATGTTATTTGTACATGAAGGAAATGGTACGTATGGTTGTGCTTGTACTCAGTTGGTAGGAAGGTTCCGGGTTCGAGCACAGATATTAAGGTCAAGCACAAGATAAAAATAATTACAAAATATGGTTTTATTTACAACAAAAACTGAAGCTGCCTTTAAAGCTGTATAAATACATTGCAGTTTACATGCTTTTATGTTTTCTATAGCTATTACACTTAAGTTATGGTAGTTCAATGAACAAATCTTACAAGCTATGAGTACATTTGTTTATTAAGTTTTACTAAATAAAGTACTGCAATCGTGAATTCTTTCAATCATAAGACTCTGATCAATCATATCATTGTATGCCCCTCTGATTAAAAAAAAAGTTATTTTTTACAATTCTGTCTATCTGTCTGCCTGGGGTTAGAGCCAAACATATTTAGTAGATTTTGATCGATTAAATAGCCAAGCTACTATATTCGTAAATTGCGGTTATAGCTGCATCTAAATATTATATATTGTTTAAATTTTAAAATGACACCTCCACCCGGGACCTTTGGTTTAGTTCAGCAATGATCTTATCCCTGAGTTGTCCAGGAGCTGTCCCTTGCCCAGGGTAATTCTTCACTCATATTTTTAGGCAGAGTCTGTAATGGAGGTGTGTAAATCATCAGCTACATGTGAGTGATCAATTCAGATCATGATCCATCAGATAACGCAGCCATCTTTGACTCGGGAGGGATTTACGTTACTCCTGGATAGCTCAGTGGATAGAAGAACATTGGTGTACTAAGCCAAAGGTCCCGGGCTCAATTCCCGTATCCAGGTGTCATTTTTTAATTCAAAGAAAATTTAATTAAATTTTGTTCAAACTTGATATTTGGATATTGCATGATCATAATTCAGGGCATTTTTTCAAAAACAAATTGATTTCAACCTTCAAATCAAGGGTAGTTTATGGATGAGAGAACTTTGAAAATTATAAATTTTCTAAAATCGCTTTAATGATTTAATTCTTAATATATATCTGGAGTGTGTTTGATATGACAAATAAAATTGTATTGGTGGGGGGATAAATATTTAAGGGTACCGGAAGTTTACAGATCATTGATTTTTTTAAATTTTAAATATTTCAAAAATGGCTCTAATGATTTGGTTTAAAACATTGTTTTCAGGGGAGTAGCCTATTCGACATGACAAATAGCACTGCATACTTTTGAGGGGGATAAATATTCATTTGAAGTTGGTTTACTTAAAATTAATTTTTGAAAAATTGAACTTTTTTGTAAATAACTTTGATGATTTTGATTTTAAATGGCTAGCTGGGGAGTGTGTTGACATGAAAATGTACACTGTTCACTTGTGTTTTGAGGGGAAAATATTGTGTAAAGGTAGTTATTAACTGATAACCAATTTTTGATGTTTTAAAATATAAATTTTCAAATGCTTTTAACGATGGTTTTTTTAAATGCTATCTGGCGAGTTTGTTACATGACAAATAAGAACTTACTATCTTTTTTTTACATGAGTTGTGGTCTAATAATGATCGATTTTTAATATTTTAACAATAAACTAGATAATAAAGCGTATGATTTTGTGGTACAGTTTATTTTTTACAAGGATTGGTTTTCTGAGGTTGTAAAAGTACAACAAAGCACATTGCATTAACCGAAACTATTATTTTGCTCGTTGCTGTTGTTATCGTTGTTGTTCAAGCTGGACTATCTGATTGAGGGGGACGAGGGGTTGACTGTTTGGACCAATGACGTGATCGGAGACTATCTTTCAGACACCGTCGTCTTGAGCGTCATGATCCTGGTCATGTTGGCGGCCATGATATATGTAGGTATATAGCATTGAAACAGGTGCCTTAGGGGGCTGCCTAGATAGCTGGGGTAGCGCCAATCAGATGTTGTGCTTAGGATAAATATTTACAAAAACATTATTTAACAGTACATGAGTTTAGTATTTACTGTAATTAACACAAAACTATTTTTTATAAACCTATACATATATAGACTTGTAAACACAGCTAAAAAGTTGATATTTTACACTCAGAAAAGTTTAAAAAAAATACAGTTCTGTAGGTGACCTGGTGGTCTAGGGGTAAGGTGTCAGACTTCTGTGCTGAGGGTCCGGGGTTCAATCCTCGGTCCAGGCACAGATTTATCTGATTGCCAAACCCTTCCTTCACCTCTGACAAGATGTGTATTAATCACAACTTGTGAATGTGAGGAATGCCAGGCCTCTACCGTGGTTCGGATTCCACGTTAAACTGTAGGTCCTCCATTTCATCTCACAATCACCCTACCATTGCACATTAGCGTAAGTGCGTATAACCCGAACGGGTAGTAAGACGCGGTGCTAATAATAATAATAATAATAATAATAATAATAATACAGTTCTGTTGATTACTAAGAGCTAAATGTGCGGTAAATGAAAGGTAACTGTTTGTTATAGGAGCGTAGAATGTATCTTTGTAATTATTTTTAGCACTGCGTTTTACTACCAATTCGATCTATACGCTTATGTACTAATTACACTAATTGGTTAGGGATTAGGAAGGTTTAATTCAGAGGAAGAGCGCACCCGCATTTGTGTGAAGCGAGATTGGAAAACCATTTAAGGAAACGCACCCTCAGTGTACCTGACCGGGATTGAACCTCAATCTCCCTGTATTCGGCAGTCTAGTCCAACCCTAAAGTAGCGCGTTAGACCACGCGGCCACCGAAGCGGGTTTTATCGGGATTACTCGCGCAGTTTCCCTAAGACGTAACTTAGAGTAGTGATAAAAAGGGGATGTGTTCTGGAACACTGTTTTAACCGACACACACAATGTTCGAACCTGTGATCAGGTGATGTGGGTTGTTTTAATTCCAGAGTCGATACAAGATGGAGCTGACCAAGAATCTGATCCGAACCACGGCCAGGATTATCAACTATGTAAGTAAATATCACATCCTCACTTGTAATATTATTTTTATTTAGCACCGCGTCTTACTACCCATTCGGGTTATACGCTTAAGTACTAATTACACTAATGGATTAGGAACTGGGAAGGTTGAATTTAGAGGAAGTGAACCCGCATTTGCGTGGAGGGAGAGTGGAAAACCATTTAGGAAAAACCACCCCCAGTTCACCCGACCGAGATTCGAACCTCAATCTCCCCGTCCTCGGAAGTCGAGCTCAACACGACTAGCGCGTTAGCTAACTACGCCACCGAGGCGGGTAATTTTCATAAGAGGAGTCTTATATTACCAGTGACGCACTCGGAGGGGGGTACGCATGTTTAAATAATGTGATAACATTTTCTCTTTATGAATTAGTTAATCACATTTTTCACATGTGTATTGGATTTTCTAAGTTTAACACATATTCAAGTTTGTAGAATCTTTTTACTCTATCGGTAGATATTAGTTACTGTTGTTCTAAAGAAGTTTTAATGCATCATCGGCTCCACGTGGTCGTCCGATCCACTAAGGCACTATGACTCAATGCGTAGAGCCACCATCTTTGGTAGTTCTGACAGTTCGACTCCCAGTCAGGTCAAAGCTACTTAGTCTGAATATATTAGATAGACAAGTTATTATAATTGTTAGTTACGGTTATAGCCGAATCGAAATGTCATACTATCTAAATTGAAAAATGACATCTGGACATAGGAATCGATCCCGGGACCTTTGTCTTATTACGCCAATACTCTAACCACTGAGCTATCCAGGAACTGTCCCGTGTCCAGTGTCATTCTTCATTCATATTTTAAGACAGCGAGCATTGGCGTACTGATTCAAAGGTCCCGGGTTCGATTCCCAATGGTACCGTAGGTATATTTTCCGAAGGATAATTGTTCCTATGTTCTCATGGTTGCCACGGTCTGGTTAAATAGTTTCAAGACTTCCCCCGGCACAACGTAGTCACATCATCTCATTGGGGTGACTCACGAGACGGTTACATTCCACCACTAACAGTAGAAGACCAGGAATGTATAAACCCTGGTGCCACACGCTAAACAACCCTTTATTTTAACAATGTTCAAACAGTGAACAATGCTGTAGTAATTGAAACTTTTGGCTGACTGTCGTCTTCTATACAATGCATGAAAGCTATTATTTTTGGGCTTCTTTTAATTGGTAATTTTAGGAACACTTTTAATGTACACAGCGGCACACCTTTTGAATATCACGTCGTACGTCTGATTTTAGACTATAACATATAAGCCTATATGTATTCAATACATTTTCTGTACTCGATATTATAGGTATATTTCATATTACAGTGAAACCTACCTTAACGGACACCTCTGAATAGCGGATTCTTCTTTATAACGAACAGTTTAAATTTCCCCGGCAAAGTTGTCTGTGCTTGCGCCTACTGCCAGCTGTTTAAATTTCAATTTATTTACGTATTGTTCTGTATATTATGCCATATGTAGAGTAGGCCTAAGCTACTTACAACATTTATTCACTTATCATAAATCCTGCATACGTTATTGTGTAGTGCAATTTATTAGATTGTGTTAGTTTATATTCAAAGTACAGTAAATAGGTTAATATAGATTAAACTGTGTTCAAGAAGTAGGCTATGATTTTTTTAAATCTTTTTCAAAATAACGGACACCTCTTGATGTCGGACTTTTTTTTTTATCTCCGAAGGTGTCCGCTGTTAGATTATTTCACTGTATTTAAGTTTTTGTTTAAAATACCAAATGCCCCACTTTCTCATCCTTAAGGATGCCATGGTATACGACAGCAAGAAAAGTTACTAGATTTCCCTTCACGTATTCATACGTCAGATTAGTGAAGTGTTGTTTATGTTGATCGCCAAAAAAATATGTGTATTTTCTCAAAGGTTCTTGCTGTAGTTTATCCAGCAAACGACTGGTGGCTGTGTTGAAAGTATTCTCATTGTTATACAAACTCTAGAAGCTCTGACGTAACAACTGCCCTGTGTTCTTGTGCAGATAGCGCTGACTAAAAAGGAGCTAGACCAGCTGCAAGAGTGCCTAACTAGCACCAACACTATGGTGAGTAGGACAACAGTAGGTCACTTTGTCAATAGGACAACTTGTCAGTAGGGCAACATTTCACCAGTATGACATCATATCAGTAGGGCAATTTGTCACTAGGGTAACTTGTCAGTAGGGCAACCTTTCATCAATAGAACATCATGTCGCTAGTAGGGCAACATTTCAGCAGTAGGACATGCCGCCAGTAGGTCCACATTACATTAGCACGCTAGTGTGTTATAAATCATTGGAGGGGTACCTCCTAAATGATTGATATGAACTGACCTAAACAAATAATTGGATAGAAAATATATTTTTACATATGAATCCAATCTTAGCGGATGCTTTTATAGTACAACATTCCGAGTAAAAGTAGGCCCACTAAGAAGTAAGCCAATAAGCGCGTTACTTCGCTTTTTGGCCTAAGCACGTGTGAAATAATCAGGTTTGTTTAACTTTCTACTATATATGACCTAAATAGGTTTACGAAGAATTAAAAATTACAACCCGTATATTTATTCTGTGAAAGTCAGTTTCTTGTAGAAATTAGTCAATCAGCTCTGTAACAATCTATAATAAGCGCGTACGCGAAAAACTTTTTACGAGAACGTTTTTATTTATTCATTTTTATCACACATTTAAATGAAAAGATTCTAATTAAAAATGTGTTATTTGTAAAAATCTAGTTTCTTTCACTTTCTCGCATGTCGATTTATCTAATAATCTGTCACGAACAATGACCTTAAATTTTGTAACTGGCCAGTGTTTCTGTCTGTAAGACAATATCTTATTGTCCTAATTACTATGCTATTGTTACATTTCCAGGCGAATGAAGTGGAGGATACCCACATGGACGTACGTCAAAAGGTGACTTGTACTAATATGTAAACTATAAAGTAGATTTAAATGGTTAAAACACAAGTAAGTATAGGCCATGCATGAAGACCACATTGGCAACTGTATGTCACGTGGTCTGGGGCAAAACGCTACTACATCTGTGTAGAGTTTGATTTGTTTCTTTTATTCAGTTTTAATTAATGCACTAGAACCCTAAGCATAGACATTATATTCTGGACATTGATTGTTAGTTTTGATAGGCCTACACTAATTAAAAAAAAATTCAATGTTTTGACAAGAACTATTGGGAACAAAATATTTAAAATATCGTTGACTCTTTTGTGATGGCGAGTGTTGACGGTAACAAGAAAATATAGCATTTATTTTGGTTCATTTAGCAGCAGTATTCGTATCATGCTCTGTTTCAGTTGCAGAAAATTTCTTTGGAAATGGCCCAACTGAATGGAAAACTCCATCACATGCATGCAATTTGTGTCACGGTACGTTTCTACAAAAATAGAATTACACAATATATATATAATACGTGCCACGTGCTAGGTTTACATATTATAAATATTGCATGCAAATGAAATTGTGAATGAACGCACACTTTTTTTTAATAAAGTAACATAAAATAGAGGGTCCTTTCACAATATAAATAGTAAAGCTTTATTCATTTTTCGAACCAACAATAAAATTAATGAATAATTATCTGCAACTAAAGGCACATTATATACTATGTATAAATATGTGTAGAGAAGATTCGGGTATTATTGAATAGTTGGGCAATACGGAATACCATTGTTTCTCATATGTTAAGAGTCACAATCTATCGTTAACTATTTCAACTATTACAGAAAATTTCAAACAGCTAGTGACGCCCTCACTTCGACAGATCAACTTATTGTTTTGTGAGAGACGATTGTTTGTTTTGGTTGTCACAAAAACTCTTGCAGGCTAGTATTTATCATGCTATATTTCTTTACTCTACTGTTTTTATTAATTCTAATCAAATCATTAGGTTAAGGTTCACTCATGCTTATCTTTGAGTTAAAACATTATTTTACTGTAATTTTATTAAAACCTAACAAAAAATATTGTATTCCAAAATGACAAGTCGAGCAATAAGGAATACTACTATTACATAATGCCCGCACATTTTTCAAGTATTTGGCAATTGATTTATTTTGTCAACGTAAGAGTAAACATTTTTCCTAACACCTAGGAAATCTTATAAGAGAACAATGTAACCTGATACAATATTTTAGTCTATTATATTATAATAATTCATTATTCATACTGATTTATTAATTAGTTATTTTTTATTATATTGTATTAGTTCAATGATTCGTTATTATTACAATTTTATTGTTTTACACATAATATTTGCATGTTTTTATACATTTTCTTATGAAACATTTGTTAGTTTTAGTAAATATAGTTAATTTTTTATATAAAATGTGTAGTATTCCATATTGCCCTCCCTATTCCATATTGCCCTCATTTGTTCCACGTCTCTTTTAAGTGCTCCTACAGGACATTTAAAGCTATTAATTTTGCTTTAAACACTAAAAATAGTTAAAAACATCAATTATAAGTTTGGGATGGAACTCGTTGACAAAATGTGGAGATACGCTTTGTTAGTAATGAAAAAGTAAACACTACCTCTACATTATTGTAAGAACTGTTTTTTTGTTGTTTTTTTTTAAATAGCTACGGTACATTCCTTGATAGAAAAATATTGTTCAATTTTATTCAGCCTTTTTGTTTAGTATAATTTTTAATGCATTTTTGCAATGGAGTACACTATTTTAAGTCACTGACTATTTGATTTCAGCGCTGCCAAAATATTACGTTGTGAACTAAAAATAGCCCTCTCTAACACTCAATAGAATCAAAGATAATAATTTAAATATTTACTAACGATATTTTTCCTTTGGCGCACGAGGCATATATCTTGTAAAGCAACCACTAGACACTTCTTTAGCGCTAGTGTGACTGCTCCACGTTGAACGTGGGACATTTTCTGGGCGCTATTAGTGACAACAAATACTGTTTCATAAACTGCACTTCAATTAACGTCACTGCCATATTCTTCAACTTAATCTCTATGATAACACTATACATAATACTACGTAGATTACGAATCATAGCCACTACCCATGTAACGGATAGAACAAAATAGGCCTATCTCTGAAAGGCAGGGACTGAAATTACGTCACGAGCCATTTAAAGAAATATACACTCTAATACTATTTGAAAATTCTTGGATGTATTTGCCAGATTGAAGACTCAAAGATCGACTTTTAGTGACGATGTAGATTTCTCACGAGCTCGACTGAAAATCCCCGCGAGATTGACCGGTTGCTAACCCCTAAAATTCCTCGCACACCGGAATATAATCTTGAAGCCTTCCATATCGTTGATATTATAAAATATATATTGGCCAACAACGGTGGAAATTAATTATCTTAAAATATCACATGTATAAGTCATGCCATAGTATAAAATGCTTGTAAAAATTTATCAAACTCAATTTAAGATAAAACTAGCAAACCTGTTCGCAAATTGCGAAATACTTAGGTAAAAATAGAAAAAACCATTTTCTTCAAGAAAGACTTTGTCTAAACTAAAGAAAATAAATATATTTCTCAAATGAATGAAACACGGAGAGACGTAAATTGTAGCCCATTTTCAGTCATCTTCAAATACAACAAAGATTACACGAATAACAATACAATAGAGTGTGTATATTTTTCTAAAATTCCCTATTTGGCCTCTTTAACAGCGTTCTTCATCGCCATTGGCTTACAATTTTATAGCTGATATGACATGTTAGCCTCGATAGGTAAATGCATTTCATATTTTGAGGGTTTGTAAAATTATAATTATTGTATTAAAACCAAAGTATCTCGTATCACGTGGTTTATGTTTTCATATCACAATGATCCAATTATCTTGCCCAGACAGTTTACACACACAAACTAAAGATGTATTATTTAAGGTATTGATATATAATTAAATAATTCAAATGTACGAGACAAATATTTTTAGAGTCGGAATCTGTAATTATAATCACAACAGCTAAATAACTTGAATTGTATTCTCCAGGGTGAACCTGCTCTACATGAAATCGCAGAAGCGGTGGAAGCAACTGGTTAAGTAAAGTTCATTGCCATTTTAGTGTTTTGAAATGTTACTGCAACAGAATATTGTAATTCCTGTTTGGTAATGTCAATTTTTTTAAACTTTTTTTTTTCCAAAACTAGGGCATCTCTTGTTAAATACCGTTGAATGTTATTTATTTTAAATATGAAAACCCAATGTTCCAATAAATCAATTTCTTGTAAATAAAATAAATATAATAAATTATGATAATCTTAAATTTCATACATTGTATTTTACATATTAAAGACAGTAAACAAATGATTTTCTTAAAAAAGTTCTAATATTACGAATATCCTTGTAATTACTATTATTACCACGTGCTATCTCTAACCAATTCACCCATTAACTCGTATATTAAAATCATAATTAACTTTAGAATTGATTAAAAGATTAATACCTGGTAGAGTGAAACAACAAAAAGTTACTTATAATCAATATAGTAAACATCCGCTTCGGTGCCCGAATGGTCTAAGCCTTAAACTGTATTATTACGCAAAAGACTGGCCTGCCAGTGATGGGGAGGTTGGGGTTCAAATTCCGATCCGGCGTACTGAAGGTTTTTTTCCCTAAAATGTTTTACAATCTCCCTCCAAAAAAAGTGGGTACACTTCCTCTGAATTCAACCTTCATCTCTAGAATATTAGCATAATTAGTTCATATGCATATAGACCGAACGCGAAGACAAAAAATTAAACTATAATAAAAGAGTTGACCTTGACGTTATAATGTGTACAATATATTTTTCATATAAAGGACCTCAGCTGATATTTAGAAAGGTAATAGAGCTACTTTAATAAATGAGAGCAAGGGGATTTTTATAATAAAATGAGTATGGACTAATAAGTTGACAAAAACACCAAAGTACAATCTCAAATAAATTGAATTTGAAATACACTAAGCAAAAAATTGTCATAAAAAAGTATTTCTGCACAATAATCACACATTGGCCCTATTTACTTTAGAACAACACTAACTCTGTAAAACATGTACAATTTTACTTCGTCAAAAGAGTGAATTAATACTGAGTGAAGGCGTACAGTAAGAACATTAATAATTTAAAGTGGGGCTACACACTCAAATCTCCAGCAAGTTTTGAAAGCTATAAATCAAACGGATTGTAACACAAAACAATTTTAAGCCAAAATTTGTTTTTAACTTTAGTCTAATTTTTTAAATTATACTTGTTTAATGCTCTTTTCAATTATATTTAACAAACGTACTATTATATTTCTATATCCTTTTTACGGCAATGAAATAGTGAGCTTCAATCGCTTTGTATTAATAAAACAAATAATTAAATATAATATATGACAGTTTAGGTGGCCTGCCTACTTTTGTAAGTATGGCAATGACCTTTCAAGCTGCTAATGCCATAGTGGTAGTAATGGCAGTTAAAACAGCGCCTAGTGGTGCTTTATTCAACTAGTGTATTTCCAGAGTTACCTAGCGCTAGGTTACGAATGCAAACAGCTTCACAATTTATGAGAATATATTTTGATACAAAGATTGGTATACTTGCTACTCTTTTGCTTTCTGTAATGATTTTAACCGAATAAGAAACGAAATGAAACATGCACAAATATACACAGACCTGTCATGGTATAATTAAACGTTACTATGAAGAAACCTAGACCAACTTTCTAACCTTAAACACTCCACACAAATACTAGGTTAAGTTAGTACGGTCTATGTTACAACAATCAACCATTTTAATTGTGTTCCTAGTTTAAATTGACGCATGTGCAGACACGTGTTTTGAAGGTTACCCTAAAGACTTTTAGTTGATGATGATATGTTATTTTGTTTAAAATTATCAAAATGTAGCCATAATTATAATTGGTTTTCATTTATCTTCATCCACAAAATTATGTGTTTGTGAGTTTACAGTTTTAAAGTTGGCCATCATTCAACAGCAATGTCTCAACGGTCACGTGTCGTACAACTGTATAAGACTGTAAGTTAGTGATCCATTAATACAATGAATGTCCAATCCATTCTTGGTCTAGGGGAGCATTTGGTAATTGTAGACGATGGTCCGATTGTTGACAATTTTTCATTTTCATGCTATAGTAAATACTTCTTTTTTTTTTATCGCCAATACTCAAAGGAATTCAAACTTACCATTTAAAACCAAATAATTGTAGTTAAAAATAAATTGTATATAATTCTAAAATTAAAACAAAACTCAAATCACAGAAAAATGTGAATGGAATTGTCACAACGTGAAACCAAAAGCATTAATTTAATATGCAATTGCAAACATTTGTATTATTATAAATTATCCCAACCTAACAAAAAACTTAACCTTCCATCCTTTAACAGTGTGTTTTTCATGAATTATCTTTCAGTAAAATACTGTACTTATGCACACACTATTTTGATACTTGGTCCTTTTAAGTCCCGTACAGACCAAGTTTGTGAACTGTTAGCGAATAATTGACAAACTCGGCATGTACTTGAGATCGCAAGCAGCTTGTGTTCGGTTGATGTTCGCTACATTAGCAGTAACATTAAATAAATTGTTAGCGAGCATGTGGTCAAGAGCACCTGTAGTGTGGGCGTTTCTATTATGCAGGAGTTTAATTTTTTGTCCAGTTTGGTTATTAAATTGCAATCTTTTCAGCTTTCTTATAGCACATTGGAATGGAGGGAACAACACATTAGGTGACCTGGTGGTCTAGGGGTAAGGTGTCAGACATCTGTGCTAGGGGTCCGGGGTTCAATCCTTAGTCCCGACACAGATTTATCTGATTACCAAACCCTTCCTTCACCTCTGACAAGACGTGTATTAATCACAACTTGTGAATGATGTGGAATGCCAGGCCTCCACCGTGGTTCGGATTCCACAAACTGTAGGTCCTCCAGTTCATCTCAACATCACCCTACCATTTTACACATTAGCGTAAGTGCGTACAAACCGAACAGGTAGGAAGACGTGGTGTCAATAATAATAACAAATTGTGAATTAAATGTAATAGTATCATTTGTATCTGAATCTATGGAGTCTTCTTTTTCACGATCGATTTCATAGTCATGAAATTAGCACAGGCAATCATAACATCATCTTCCTCACTTGATGACATTGACATTTTGTGAACTGCTGATGAACTGCACGGCTAGCATGACTTCATTATTCGAAACATGTGATGTAGACATTGAGCTCGTGGACTGTTCACGGATAGCTATTGAACTGCTTGCGAACAGTTTATTTTGGTCTGTACGCAGGAGTCCTACTGTATTATCTTGGTCCTATTTCATTGCTTTTGGATATTAAAAAAAAAGATAGTTCAGGCTTATTTGCTTGATAAAATTGCCCAATCCAACTTTAAGTCAATTAAAACAGGCATAATAACATTTCTAAAAAATCATCATAGAGATTGTTAAATAATAAAGTTCAAAAAATTAATTTATATAAAGCAAGTAAAAATGTAATTCTGTGCAAAACACTATTAAGCATTAACAGAATAAAGGATGAACTGATAAGCAATGGAAAAAATTTTAAATTAGCAAATTGACTAGATTAGAGTTATTAATATTATAATTAAAGACTCTACGAACTTTTTGAATACCTGAGATAAAGACACTAGGTAAATGAAAGTCTTGACTTAACAAAATTAATAGGCAAACCAGTATGGCAACAATAATGAACTTAATAACTGAATGATTAATTATATTAGTAAACAGCTTAAAAATATGTCGACAAAGAAGACATGTTCTGTAATATTTAAAATATTTAACCAATGACTGTAAAAAGATGATTTATAGAAAGTTAAATAGTTGACTAGGTTATTATTTGTAAACCCGGAACCTTGGCCACAAGACCAAGAGGCTGGTCTATTTATTATTATTTTAGGATTACCTGATTCGGTGGTCGACTGGTCTATGGCGTCACGCTTTTGTTAACCTAGACTGCCAATAACATGGAGATCAAGGTTTGAATCTCGGTCGAGTGTACTGAGGACGATTTTTTCTAAAATGGTTTTATATTTTCCCTCCACGAATGCGGGTACAATTCCTCTAAACTTAACCTTCATTATCCTTATTCTTAACTCATTAATGTAATTAGTACAGCTGTGTACAACCTTAACAGTCAGTAAGACGCAGTGCTAAAAAATGTGAATATTTTAGAACTAATTTACCTCCTCCCTAACTTTATCTGGTTCTGACCAGACCTGACCCAGTCAGTATCGATGCGCTCTGTGCCTCTAGTTGCTGCACTTGGGCCGGGAGTACCCGCAAGGTTACGATTATTTCCGCGCTCGTCTCAAACGGGCGTTCACCAAGAACAGAGATGTGGTGGAGCCGGACCAGATAGAACTCCTCCTCTCCCACGGACAGTTTGTGGTGAAGGAGCTGGAGGCCTTGTACATGCTGCGCAAATACCGCACCCTCAAGAAGCGCTACTATCACGACCGTTGAACTATGTCACCAGAGTATACAGGACCTGAAATCGTGGCACCCTGGTTCTGGCTCTCACAGCTACAATTTCAAAATGTTTCTATATCTAAACAATATTTTGGTTTCTAAAAGCCCTATTATGTTGAACTTATGCCACAAGTTTTTATTGGGTAATCCTCTTGTGAGAAAAGTGGGGAAACGCGCTCAACCTTATTATTCCGTTTTAGGGTTATCTTTGACACAGAGCCTTAGTGTGATTAGTATGGCAGTCACTGTGAACCTTTATAAGTTTGAATCCTGTAGGGGACAGAATGTTTATATTATTCACTTATGGAACAAAAGCTTGCAGGGAATTTATGGTCTCAGGAGCTGATAACCCAAGTAAAGAACTCGCTAAACAAACCTTTACTTTGTTGTATACATCTGTGTTGTTTCTATAGAATACTCAGCTGATAACAGTTCACCTTCAGCTAATGTCTACTTGGCTTTTAGGATAATACAGTTGTGAATACAATTCACCTTCAGATAATGTCTACTTGGCTTTTAGGATAATACAGTTGTGAATACAATTCACCTTCAGCTAATGGCTACTTGGCTTATAGGATAATACTGTGCTGATTACAGTTCACCTTCAGCTAATGTCTACTTGGCTTAAAGTTAAACAGTTCAACCAATCACCACCATATTTACTATTTGCATGCAAGCAGAGTTTTTATCCCGACAAAAGTATTTTCACATACCTAGGGTCACTGTCGCCTACAAAGAAGTTGTGAGGCCCAGCAGATGTTTTTGAGTTGAGTGCAACATTCTAGATGAGTCCTTGCTGAGCCTTGGACCCAGCCTCGACCTGTTTCCGCCGTGTTTGTCGAGGAACAATCTGTCTGGCTTGGTGGGAAAAGTTTACTTCCTTATTCATCTATAGTTTTTGGGGGGAGTGGTGTTAAATATTTGATATTTTTTTAACTGAGTATATTGTGAAAGATTTTTTTAAATTCTAACTAAAAAATTGTTATTTTGTTATTCGTTTTTGTTTTGATTTTAATGTATCATGTGGGATAAATATGTTCTATTATTATTTGTGTGGACACTATATTAAAGTAAACATTGTTGATTATTTTAGTGGCGTTCATAACTGAAGTACCTACTTTTGGTTGTATTTTTGTGTGAACGCTTTAATTATTGGGGGATTGTGTTAACCAGGTAAATGTGATATAGTGTACTGTCCAATTTGTATAGGAAATACTTTTTAGAAAATACAAATACATGTTTTTTTAACAGTCAACAGTGATAACATTAAACTATTTTATTAATTGTTATTTTATATGCCTTGATAATATTGAGCAAAAGTAATGTGCATATTACATGAGTGGACGTATGAACACGTGAAACTAGATTTACACTGGATATGATTACTGAGAGAACCATATGTCCACTATTAGGAAACAGTGTTGTCATTCTCTTGTTTTCGTGTAGTCAATTTTACCTCCTATATTAGACAAATTCTGCAACACTGGTTCATCTATGTTGCCAGTAGCTTCT
Organism: Timema bartmani; assembly: GCA_902151455.1. Classification (NCBI taxonomy): domain Eukaryota; kingdom Metazoa; phylum Arthropoda; class Insecta; order Phasmatodea; family Timematidae; genus Timema; species Timema bartmani. Next base: position 119,628 of record CABFWB010000974.1, read on the forward strand.
TCCAACCCTGGCACACCACACAAGATAACTGAAAGAGGAGATTTGGCAACAGTCAACAGAGAGAGAGAGGGAAGATAAATATTTTCTTCACGAGAAACAGGATTAGGAATGAAGCTATTCTGGCAAAATTTGGAGTACATGAGATAGTAGAGGAAGCGAAACTGAGATGGTATGGGCATGTAATGAGGATGTGGAGTACATGAGATAGTAGAGGAAGCAAGACTGAGATGGTATGGGCATGTAATGAGGATGTTGGAGTACATGAGATAGTAGAGGAAGCAAGACTGAGATGGTATGGACATGTAATGAGTATGTTGGAGTACATGAGATAGTAGAGGAAGCGAGACTGAGATGGTATGGGCATGTAATGAAGATGTAAAAGGATAGAATACCAAAGAAAATTATGTAGATGAAGTATGTAGGTAAAAGACTGCAAGGGAGACAAAGAAAGTGATGAGAGGAGCAGATAACAGAAAGTGTGCAAGTGAGAGTAGAAGAATAGTGGAAGTAAAGATCTAGATGAAGGTATTTTGCTAAACTGACCCGGCCACAGGCTGAAAACAGTTGTTTATGATGATGATGATGACTTTGTTTATGGTGAAAGCTTACAGTCTTATCTCAACATGCTCCACTATGGATATCATATCCGCACCATATTGGAGGCAAAGAAGGTAATCTTGTTACCTCATAGGGTAAACAAAGGGAATCTTATCATATTTTAAACATCAACGCGCTTTGAAGATCTAATGGTCCAAGGGCTCACTCTACTTGGACTACCGACGACATGGAGACCAGGGTTTGGATCCTGATGGCATGTACTGAAGATGGTTTTCCACTCTGCTTTGCAAATGTTGATACACTTCTTCTAAATTCAAACTAACAAATTAGCCCAATTGGTACATATGTGTATAACCCGAGCAGGAAGTAAGTCGCAATGCTAACAATAATTAAAACAGTTAAATAAACAACCTCTAGCCAACTTTGGTTCAAGTTGCTTACGAATGGAAATATCTGACAAGAAAAACTACTAGATCTGATTTCATGGGTTCATACGTCAAGTCATGTGATCTGTCTGCAGCTGTCACACTATATAGGTATTAGCAATGACTATAAAATAACACTAATAATATAGTTTTTTTTGGTCAACATTAATAAAACTTAGGTTTGCATTTTCTTAAAGGCTCCCTAAATATCCATTTGTAAAAAAAAAAAAGTTTTGTGTTCCATAACAAGTTGATTGAATGCAAATGCAATATACAACATGAGAAGACTAAAAACTAGTGTTTATAGTATTTTTTTATAAAATTGAATGCACCTAATTGGGATTGTGAATAAAATTAACTACATATAATTATGATTGTAAATTATATTAGTTCCAGACTGACTGTTTTCAATGTTTGACAAGGTTAATTTATGTTAACTTAGTATTTGGTTAAGTGGTCAGGTATACTCGTATAGTGCTAGAATTGTTTCGACATTTCAAACAAATTTAACTGTTGAAACCTCAAGGTTAAAGATAATATTTAAATAAGGAAATATTGTTATCACAATAAATTAGATATTTTATCACAAAAACTAGCCGTTTGTAAGTATGTAATATTTTTTTCAGAAATAAATAAAAATGGATGTAGTAAGCTGTAAATTTTTTTTAATGATATTACCATGTCTTCAATCTATAGAGCCATTAGAGAAATTTTTTTACTACAACATTTTGTGGAGGTCATGGGAAATTAGCCCCTGTCACCCCCCTTTAAATATATACCTGCTAAAGATGATAGAAGGAAAGGAGCCTATGTGACCATAAAAAAGACCGCGAGGGAGTCCAAGAAAGAGATGGGAGGAGCAAATAATATAAAGTGTGCAAGTGAGAGTAAAATAATGGTGGAAGAATAGAGGAAGCTGGAGGCATTTTACCAAAACTGACCCAGTCACAGGCTGGAAACATCTGTCGATGATATTAATTTTCCGTTTATTTCACTTCCCCTAAAAAAGAGTTCTCCTATCTTTACTTAGGCCTATGATTTTATGTCATTTAAAATATAAACACAAAACTCTGTGCCTGTGAAGCTTCAAAACATTGTGAAGTCTATGATCAAATCTCCTTTTCTTCGTCTTTGACACACTCAATAACCTTCACATCTTTGAAACATTTTGAAGGAAGAATAAATATTGGCAATATTATGAACAGATTTGAAATGTCTTGCTAAATAAAAACAAATTTCAACAAATAATGATTGTTATAACAGCTAATAAACAGTATTTTAAAACCGGATTGTGATTAAAATTTAAACGACATCCACAACGTAAGCATAAAGAAATTCAAATATGTCAGCTTAAAATAATTAGTGCTTTTTTTTTCTTTAAATCTCTTTCTTTGCTTGAATGATGCACTTAATGAATAGTTAAAAAACTATTTGTAGTGTTATAAGCGTATAACCTTAACGGGTAGTAAGACTTGCTGCTAAAAAAAGTAGTATTATGTGACAAGAACAAAAACCTAATCTTAAACTTCAGCTTAACTTTGCATATTTTGGATTAAAATTTTACATTTGTACACTCTTAAAAGTAACTATTAATTAATAGTTAGTACTCATGCATTTCATTGTATAGAGATATAATTAAAATAATGCTTTTTGTTTCTGGAATTATTTTCTTTATAATGAACTATTATTGTACAATCATCTACTAGACAGTTTATTTTCTGGCAAATATTAGATCTATTACATTCATAGGCTCCATGCTTCCCACAAAAACAAAATGAACACACTAATATTCGGTATCTTACAGTACATTCAAACTTATTATTTCATTCACAAAAGATAATGGAGAGAAGGTTTTTTATTTTTAGGAAACTATAGACATATTTTTTTATATAATACTATGATATAATTATGTATTTATATATTATACATAACACACTTTTTTTTTTTAAAACGATGATCAATAAGCCGTTAGGAGTTTTACACCTGATCCCTGCAAAACTAACTTTCATCGGATGTGTAGGGTAGGGGGAAGAAGGCTTCTACACTTTTTTTTGGAAATATTTTTCCTTTTTTTGTTGACTTGCCTCTAGTCTACTCGATGAAAGTTGAGACTGCTCTGCCATCGTTTGGAAATATTTTGTGTAATACTGTTTGAAAAAAGGACAAACCAACATGCTCATGCTGTGGGGTAGCTTTGATTCCAATTCCAGGTGTACATAATGACAAGATAAACTTCACTTTTGAGAGTCAAGTAGAACTATAATTACTGTTGGACAACTTCATACTGAATAAATGTTTGGCTGGAACAAATTATTTTTACAGTTCTATCTTCGACAAAAATCACTTTGGTAAAATAATGGTAAAGATATTTTAATTAACACATTTTTAGTACCAAGAATAAATATACATTTTTCTAACAAACCTTTTTTTTTCATACAATTAATAACAACCTTGCAAACACTACAGTATATCTAATTTCTTATAAATTAATAAAATATTATTGTATCTGTTTATTGAATTGTACAGTTTGAAAATAAGTTCCCCAATTTATGTTCGCTGTTTAGCTAAATATTAAAATTGGTAAATTATCATAATTTTAACATGGACATGTTAGCGCGAAACACGCTCTCATTTCACATTTTGAAATATTTCCACTAAACATAACTGAATAGAAGGGCTTTATATAATAATTATGTTAAGTTGTGTTTTATTCTTAATTAGCAATTTTGTACATTGAAGCTATATACAAACTTTTTATTTGCACAGTTACATGGGCGGGTAAATAGATAGAGAGAAAATATAATATATGTAACAATATTTGACAAAATTAGAGTTGTAGTATGTTACAACATCAACCACATATGTTCCCTGTTGTCAATTCTACTGGAGTTATTAGGTTGGTATCCCACTATTTCTTTCTATACATTATCTTCGTTATAGCCGTATAATGTCTAAGTTAATATAGTAGTATATTTTGATAAACAATAATTCTTTTTGATTCTTTACAGTGTAGCGGATCTCGACAAATGTCTCTGCTTGAAATGCGGTAGTGTGTCAAACAATCGTTTAGTAACAACACTAACAAAAAATAAACAAGGACTTGGATTTGCTACCGCCATTGACTTATAATTAGATTTTAAGTTTTAAAAAAATGCTATTACTTTCTCATACTTTATACAAAGGAATTTAATCTAATCCTAAATCATCTACGTTGGTGCTGGTCACATATTTTTACTTTTTTTTTTTTCTTAAATCACAATATATTTTTCTGAAAAAATGTGATATGAAAAAACATTTTCTTTAAATATGTTTATATTTTAGTGTAATGCACTCCTCTCTATACAATTCCCAATTTTGGGGGTGCAGCGTTGCCAGGTCAGATTTATCTGACATAGTCCTGCTTAAATATTTATTCACAACTGGGGAGGTATTCTTTTATAATCTAAGAGATTTATAAATATATTGATAATAATTATGATTGTGTTGAATCCACTATTTTACAAATCCTTACTCTCGGATTCAAATCTTGGAAAAAAATTACTAACTTAGGAGAAACTAGGAATTAAACAAAAATAATATAAAATAGGAAAAGCAACTATAAGTTAACTTCTTTTTTTTTAGCTAAAATGCATTCATTATAATATTCATACATTTAATTAAGTGTTAAATTAATGGTCTGGGGTCTGGTTTTTGAGCTTTACCCATAATTATGTTGGGGATAAACAACCAATAAGCAGCATTAAAGCTCTAAAATAAATTCCAATCCAAAATGTTGAACTTAAGTCCTTTTTAAAAAAAATCTTAAATCCCACATTTTCTCAAATTTTGAATTTCCTTAAGCATTCTAGGATATCATTCCTAATATTAATATTACTACAAATATTTTTACAAAAATTAAATACTAACAAAGTTAAAAAAAAGCATAATTTTAAATATTATTTGGATATCTCTGCCACTGCCTAGACATTTTGAAATAATACACATAACTGATTTAAGTGACTGGTTTTAATTTACAAAATAATTAGGCCTGGATTTAATATCTTCGTTGAAAAACGGCAAAAGGATATAAAATAGGGCTCGACCAAATTGTTCAAGACAGAACTATGTCACATAAACTGTCGATACCTATCATTGGATGACATACTAACGGTATCCAAATTTCACTTTTCAGCAGAACCCAGTACTGTCAAATCGTTAATAAATTTGTCACATACCTTAAGTTCTTAACAAATGGAATATTTGGAGTATAAGACAATTATTTAATTTTACTTTAAAACAGTAAGAAACATATCAATTCAAAATAATCCCCTTCTATTTATTTTCCCTCGTAGGCTTTTTTTTTTTTCCTCATACCTACCGGAAGAAGTATATATATATTTGTGTATCTTGCTTTACTTTGAACAAATAAAACAATAATTTCAAGACAATTATTCATAGCACACAAATTCTTAAGTAGTTTTATTTTTCTTCTTGTGTTTCTGCGATTCTGAACATTTATCTGTTATGAATGATTTGCCTGGAAAAAAAAAGGAACACAACATAAGAACTACTTATTAAAGTTAGTCAATTCACTGGCATCTTTCATCAGTGACAGCCTCTTTCGCTAACCTGTTCTAATAGATGAGGGGGAGTGGGGGGGTCCTCAAACAATTTAATTATTTGTGCATTATAGTGTCCCCATTTACTATTTTAATGTTTAACATTTCCCACACTAAGGACCAGTTTCATAGTCAGATTGAGTACTCCTCAAGTGCGGCGCTATACTGAATACAGGATACCCACTGTGGTGGCCGCGTGGTCTAACGTGCTACTCTCGCAGCAGACAAGTCTGATGATGAAGAGCTAGCGGTTCGAATCTCGGTCAGGTGTACTGAGGGTGGTTTTTCCAAGATGGTTTTCCACTCTCCTTTCATGCAGATGTGGGTGTACTTCCTCAAAATAAAACCTTCCCAATCCTTAGAACCATTAGCGTAATTAGTACATAAGCATATAACCCAAACAGGTAGTAAGACACGAGGTGACCTGGCGGTCTAGGGGTAAGGTGTCAGACCTCTGTACTGTGGGTCCGGGGTTCAATCCTTGGTCCCGGCACAGATCTATCTGATTGCCCAAACCCTTCCTTCACCTCTGAAAAGACGTGTATTAATCAAAACTTGTGAATGTGTGGAATGCTAGGCCTCCACCGTGGTTCGGATCCCGCGTTAAACTGTAGGTCCTCCATTTCATCTCACAATCACCCTACCATTACACATTAGTGTAAGTGCTTACAACCCGAATGGGTAGTAAGACGTGGTGCTAAAAGAACACAAAAAAACATGATAACAACCACTTAAACCAGAATGGATATGAAAAACTGGCCCATTCCATTCTGGTCTAGGTAGGTGTAGTCCTGTGTTTAGTATAGCGCTGCACTCAATGAGTACTAAGTCTTAAAATAAAACTGGCCTTAAGGCTGAATAGTTATAGTAAATTTTAATTAGTTTAAAAATTGCATCTGTCGAGTCAATGAGATCTCACAATTGGTAGCCATTGATATCCACATGTCCATTACAAACTCTGCTCTAAACTATGAGTGAAGAACGACCTTGAGCATAGGACGAATCCTGAATAACTTGTGGTTGAACATTCGTGCGCTAAACCACAGGAACCAGGTTCGATTCCCGTGGCCAGAAGTAATTTTTCAACTAATGTAAATTAATTTAATTGGGGTCTTCTACATATGGACATTCTCGTAATTACAATGATATACAAATGCATGTTGATATTCATTTATTATCATTAGTTAAGGCGGAAGTGTAAGGAGCGCGAGAAAAGTTAGGTATTTTTGCAGTTTTTATATCAAAACTTTTTTTTTGGTCAAAATAAATTTTAAAAAACCATAAAATTTAATTTTCTTCACATAGTGGTATTAACATTTGTTGAATATTGGTCAAGGGTGTCCTGGAATTTCATAAAAAACTTTTTATCTTCATTTAAAAAGTTTCTCATTTAATGCCGCTATGCTCATGACAAATATTCAACTACTGTCGATATCACTGTTTGAAGAAAATTAAAATCTTATGTTTGTACTGAAGTAATGTTTGATTTATTTTGACCAAACAAATGTGTTGTATAAAAAAACTTAAAAAACACTGGCCTTTTCTTGCACACCCTACATCCCCACCTTAAATATAAAGCTTAGTTTGAGCTAGTGTGTAATTCCTTCTCTAATATAACGCTGTGTTTGGAAAATGCATGTCAAATACCTGTACTCTTGGTCATTTTAGTTACCTAGGTTAAGAGACGAACATAATAATTAAACTATACCTGTGCGAATCAAATCTTTTCTATTTGAAATCGAATATTTCATAGTGAAAATGTTTGAATCAACTATTTTATTATTAAATGTTATCACATCCAAATCTAATATTTGGCTAGATTAAATCTATTATTTTATTGAGCTTAATAAAAAATAAGGTCAATAAAGCTTGTTTAGAATAATGATTATATTTTATATATTATGAGATTAGCAAAGTTAATATTCTTTAGTTAAATAATGGATCCATACTAGCTACTTTATAAATGTTAAATTATTCAAAAGTTTGACTTTTATTCTGAATTTTTAATTACAGTTTGTTGGATACGGAGCTGGGAATAATTTGGATTTGTAATTTTGAATTCTATACAAATATTTTGGATAGTCAAGATTCAGAATTTTGTATCGGATCTAAATATTAGTGAGATTTAGATTTGTGTTTGAAATCTCAAATCTTCACATAGTGTTTAGTAATTATTCAAGATAAAGATAATTTTTATGGGTGTAGCATGACCCTCCAAATCAACCCCATGATGATGTCCTCACCTGTTGATTACTGTCGCCATCTCTCTTAGTCCTTCTTGTCGTCCTCGGGATCTTTGAGCGTGTGCCACTGGGCGATGGGCCGCCTGGGAGAAGCCAACATGTCTGACCAGTGACGGAGCTCGGTGCCGCTAGCGTTGTACCCCAGGACCACCTTCCCTATCGGCTCGGAGGTGCCGATGCGGTCGTAGTCCACCACGGTGACCACCAGGTTAACTTTCTGTAAGCCGACACACACGCGCCCCAGTGCGGGGTAGTACTGACATGGAGGTACATGAGGTCACATTAACATGACCCGTAAATAAACAATAAACCAAGCACCGAGCCAACGCTTTTATTTGTTTCAAATAGCAAAAAAAAATCTTTTAATTTTAACCTCCGACATAGTTTTTAATTAATTTAAAAAAAATCAAATCCAAATTTTAAGATTCCGGCTTCGAGGTGTATATGTTTGTAAACAGACGCTACTTATTTTTAAATATCAGAACTCTGCGTGCGAAAGATATCGGGCAACGCTCATGACAGACAAACAGATATACAAACTCTTCATTTTTTTTATCCAAGTCAATTAAAAATACATTTTATGATTTGGCTTAGTATTAAATTTGGATTTGATAATATTTCATCGTAAAATATCTATTTCGTGTTCAATTCAAAATATTTTCACGATGAAATATTCGGTTTTGGATGAGATTCTAGTTAGTAAGCAAAGATTTGGATTCAAGATTAAAAATATTGGGTTTGTCCAAGCTTAATCATGATCTCTTAGCATGTTTGGAAAGTATTTCTGAGTGAGTCCGACACCTTAGCTCAGCTTGTTAGCGTTCTAATCTTTTGAACTTAGGGTTCAAGGTTCGATTCTGACATGGCCGAAAAATTCGTCATAATTAAAAATTGATCCTTCCTTTTATAACCGTGATGAATTGCTGGGCCTGTAGATAGGGTATTGTATCTGTTATAAAAAAATTAAGATAGTTTATAAACTCACTAGTTAAATATTTGTAAAATATAATTATAGCTATATATTATTTATTTTTGATAAAATAAATTTGGATGAAGTTCTCTTTACGCAATATTAATACCTTCCCCACATATTTTTGCTTGGTGTCATCACTTATTTTGTTGTTTCTGTTTTACTGGTTTTTTAGTTTGTTTTTTTAAAATATATATAAAATTATCTCTATAAGTTAAACCTCTTTTTTTTTTTAGCTTCAGTTGTTTATGTGAAGTGGTCTCATAGTAGTCAACTAGGGGAGAATTTGAGACTAATTTGAATTGAATATATATATAGCACCACGTCTTACTACCCATTAGGGTTATACGCTTATGTACTAACTACGCTAATGGTTTTAGAAAGTAGGAAGAAAATATTTAGAGGAAGTGTACCCACATTTACATGAAGAAATAGTGGAAAACCACCTGACCGAAATTTGAACCTCGATCTCCCTGTCATCGACAGTCTAGTCTAACACGAGAGTAGCGCATTAGACCATGTGGCCACCGAAGCGGGTCTATTTTAGTTATAGAAGGAATTAATAACTTTTTTGGTAATTTTTTTTAACGGTTTCATAAGATCATAAATATTTGTTTTAAGAGATTTGTCACCAAACAAAAATATATAATTTATTTTTTGTTAATTAATGACCAATTTTTTTTGTAACTAAAGGTTTATATTGTTAAATTGATCACTAAGCTTGTGTATGTAACACAGTAAAATGCTTGTCATTTTAATAATATTACTATCCTTGAGAAATTTCACTATCATTCTCTAACTTGAACCCTTTTAGCTCAAATATTTACATGCACAATAAATTACCTACAACTATTATTAAATAATTCCCAAACAATTATTATTTTGCAAGCTATGTTATTTTTTAGTGTTACATAATCTATAACCATAAATTTGAAATATTATTAAAACTGCATTTTTTTATAGTAACTATGTAATTGTAAAAAACTATATTAATCCATGCATCAAAGTTTAATATTTATAATATTTAATATCCATCTCACTTTAATATTTCAATATATAAATTAGTTTCAAAAGTTTTAAGACTATGTTGTAGCATTGTTTATTGTTTAACTCACCCGGAATATTTGCTAATAATATTTTATTGAAACGTAAAAAAAAAAAAAACTTTTTGATAAAATGTGCATGCGCATTCACAAGGTTCAAAAACTTGCAGATTCTAGAAAAGTTAAAAACTATTTTCCTTAGGTTTTCTTAGTGTTTCACAGCCATTAGTTTTAAAAGCAAAGTGCATGTTGTTTTTTTGTTTGTTTCTAAGCACTGAATTTTAATACCCGCTTGGGCTATATACAAGCATACATACTGATTCCTTTAATGTGTTAGGGTTGAAGAAGGTTGAATTTAAATTAAGTGTACCCACATCCATGTGGAGTGGAATACCATTTAAGTAAAACCATTCTCACTACACCCGACAAGCATTAAAATCCCAATCTTCTCGTCATCGGCAAGTCCAGTCTATTGCAAAAAAGATGCCTTAGACTGTGCGGCCATCAAAGTTTTTTTTTCGTGTTCTTTTTATTTCGTGCTTAAATTTTTGTTGGAATGTGGGACCCTAATACTTACAACTCATTTGAGCGTAAACTACTCCATTTTTAAAACAAGTTGGTTTTTACAAGAAATATTTAAAAGACAAATAATTTATTTATGACCACTTTTCAAACCATCCAATATGTATTGACAGGTATATGAACCTTTAACTTCCGGATTGGTAAACATGAGCCGAGCCAGTCTCCTTTTATATCAAGGCAATTTTTTTTTACAAAATTAATTACTTGATATATATGTACGCTTGGCTATCTGACTTAGATTTTATTTTATTTTTACACTTTTTTTTTATTTCAAAGTAATATAAACATTTTTGACCTATGCGGAATTTCCTCATAACAATTTTAAGTTATAAAAAAAAGTTTGTTAAGTGACACCACAATCAAAAGTTACCCTAATTTTACTTAAAGTGTGTGAAGAAAAATAAAATGAACACAATCTTTTAAAATAGACTCGACCAAAACTAACCCAACGGTAGGGCTCTGCTGCCGCAGTTTTAACCCTCATTATTGGTGAATTTTAAATTTGATTAAAATTCCATTTTACAGAGATACCCTAAGAAAATAATTTAGCATATATCAACTAATTAATGAACGCCCTAGTGATATGTATATTAAAAAATCTGAATTAATGATTAATACATTTGTGATTACTTCCTATTTTATTAGCTGTAGAGTTTAAAAATTTATATTACCTCATTAGTGTTTTCATATAAAAATACAGACTTAATTATAAGGGCATTTTTGCAGAATTTTATTCATGCACTAATTTGAAACAAAATGCATTTTCAAAAATGATCTTTAAAAAAAAATGCACTATGTCATCTAGTCATTCAAAAAAAAAATCTTGTAAAATTAATAAACCATACATAAGCAAAGTCATCTTCTAAATCTAATATATTCTCTTAGATTCTATATTTGTAACAAGATAATTTCAAAGGGGAAAAATAACTTTTTTTAGTTTAAAATAGTAATTAAAAAGTTGTTTTTTTTGTTTTATGAAATTATTTTACAAATTTTGTAGAATCTTAAGAGTGGTTACTTTCAATGTAATAATAGTAATAATAATAATGCGTGTTTATGTGTGAAAACTACGGCAAATGTCGGGAACAAGAAAAGTAGAAATGTCACCCCAAGGGTTTAAATTTGAAAGTTTAATTAACCCGAGTATTTTAAAAAGAGATAAAAAAATTCCATCATTTCAAACTATAGAAACATTTCCAGAATTTGTAAACCCAAATCTCTCTCTTTGTGACATCCTGTTCCTGTTCCCGAACACTCGTCGACTGAGAAGTGTTGAAGGTGAAGCGGTGTTTATGAGAAACGAAAGAGCAAGAGTTGAGAAAGTGTTCCACTTACAAGATGTTTCAGCCGACGAAGTCACAGTCGTGTGTGTTTATTTTTTTTATATTCTTTTTTAAAATGTTTTGACTGTTTCTGTTAAGGAAGTAATCTGTAAACCATCCATAAAGAGTGAGACTAGAAACACCTTTATAGTCTCTTGGGGGAACCAACAACACCTTTTCTTAGCTCCGCGCGATCGGTTGTGTCGACACTTCTATCAACGTGTTTCTTGTCTGATTGAACACAACCATAGTTTACCTTCGAATCCAATATGAGGGTCCTTAGATGCTCACATAGAAAGACGCAACATGTGTAATACATTTGTTAAGATGGAAATCATATTTTAAAAGATGTATTTGGATTGGTAATGTTGGGGAAAAGTTTCTAGAATATTTACAAGAATATTATATTGGACTCATTCTAAACTCAGAGTGTTTCATCAAATTTATTGTGGTTTTATAAAAATGTCAATTAATGTTCTCCTAGTTTGTTATATATATCTTTGTGTCTTATTACCCATTTGGGTTGTATGCTTATGTACTGGTTACACTTATATATTAGGAGTGAGGGAGGTTTAATTTAGAGGAAGTGTACCCTCATTTGTGTGGAGTGAGAATGGAAACCATGTAGGAAAAAATCACGTTCAATGTATGCTACCAGGACTCGAGCCCTGATCTCCCCCTCATTGACAGTCTAGTCTACTGCCAGAGGGACTCCATAGACCATTCTGCCACTGAAGCAGGCTTCTCTTAAGCTAAAGACTGCTTTAGATCAGGAGTGTACACATTTCTTCCAGAACGCAAAAGTGTTTGACGGACTGGTAAAGTCCACAATGTACTTTAGAGCGTTGGTTCGACAATGTTACTACATCGGTGAACTAAACATAATATTTCTGACTGTCACATCCAGGGACCGTTGAGGGTAAAACCTAGGGTTGTGTTCCACCCTATTATTTACCTCCAAATGTTGTGTAAATTACATCAAACACGAAGCGTTGTTGAGAGCGAAAGGTGTTATTAGATCGAGTGGGGGACCAAGACTACAAAAGGTTTGCTAGAGGATGTCTTCCTAGAACAGGTTCGCGACAGGAGGTACAGGCGATACTTGGTACTCGGGGCTCTGTGTTCGAGCCCTCTCACTGCGCGTGCGTGTCCCCCCACCACAACCTGCGCCCAAGTCTGACTGAGCTGCCGACACTGCCCTCTCACGTTCTCAAGATGACGTAGCATAGTTCCTCGAATCAATTTGTTCACTTTTTGGAAATAAGGCAGGAGCTAGTTTCAGTTAGATTTTGGGACATAAAAAATTATCCTACTTTTAAAATTTACCTAAGTCTCAAAATCTCTATTTCATTTTGATAATAATAAAAGGTTTGTTGATTGAGTCGCTGAAGTAATTTTGGGACGGTGGGCTTGTACCTCACATTCTGGTGAACCCACTTAGGTCAAATTGTGACCTATCAACTTTTTTGAGTGTTGTATTATTATTATTACAGGTTTTATGTTTTAATTTTGCTTAGTTATAAAGTATACTTATAATATAACTTATGAGTCACCAACATATCATGAAATTTTATTTGGTGAATTACATCTTAATTTGTGATTTCTAAATAGTTTTTTTTAATCGTAAAATATAGGACAGCACCAAATTACTCCCTGAAACATTAACCTAAAAGAAAGAAAGACAGCAGCGAGAGGCCCAACACATTATACTTGATAACAGATTAACTGGATCATTTTGATAAGCCGACGAATTTGGGATATTATCCAGGAATCGAAGGGCTGTTGAGTATAAACAAAACTAGTACCAAAATTGTAGCTGACCATAACAATTTGCTGTTAAATTACTCTATGTAATACAAACAAGTTGTTTAATTTAAATATTACACTCAGACGTGAGGAAAACTGAACTGGTGTCATTTTATAATTTAAACCACTTCAATTTAAATATGCTCAAATAAATGGTCCACAAAAATCACATTTGTTTAAGAGCTCTGTGGAGCCAATAGGAGTCTTAATTATCAGTTTTGGTGAAGGAACAATTTTTTTTAAAGATTATCAAAATACATGTGCCCATGTAAAGAAATACTTGGTGTTTTGTAAATTGTGTATGTTTTGGTTTGTGTTAAAAGAGTTTTCATCAAACTTTAATTGTTTGAGCTTATTATAAAACACATCAGAATCTTTTAGTAAGAAAACCATTGTACAACATTATTGCTTACAATATCGAATATTATTTCACAAGTCTAAATTATGTTTAATAATATGCGCATGTTTACAAGGGCTACAAATTCATTACTCAGAACAAGTACGATTTTTCAGGTCTAGTAAAATATTTTTGGGTAATATTCATAATCTTTAGTAATAAGTTTTACAAATTTTGAAGCCAAGAAATATTGAATTTAGATTAAAAGTAATCAACTCTTTGCTTTGAAATATAGAAGGTTGAAATGAAATATAACAAAAAAGAACATTCTGTTTGATAAATCTTACTATAAATAGATGGGCTAATGATATTTATTAATATATAAAAAATTTAATAACAATAATAAATGATAAATGAATATACTATTATGTATAGTTATGAATGGCAATTAAATCGTAACATGTAAGGTTATGTAAGAAATTAATATATAAGGATTAACCATTAATTATAAAAATTTCGTTTGATAAAATGTCAATAAAGTTGGTAAAATTAAAACAACAAATTGATATTACATTCATAGTAAGTTATATGTGGTTGAATAGAAAAATGGATGTATAATGAATATAATATTTTTGACTAATATTATTCAAGTTATGTAATTATATTAGAAGATGATATGATTAAACCTTTAATGAAATAGATTTCTAGAATTATTCTTTCTTATCTGTTATTTTAAACCCTTCTCCTTAGCTAATGAATTGACGAAATTGTCAGCCAAATATGTAGATAACTATCTATACTAGTATTTTAATTTATTATTTAAAATTTATACCAATTCTTAATATCTCATTTATTTTCATTGCCCCATCTATTTATATTAATGTTTATCAAAATGAATGTGTTTGTTTTTTGTTTTTGGTTATATTTAATTTTAACTTTGTGTATTACTACTTGATGTGGTGCAGCAAAGCAAAAGTTAATTACTTTTAATATAAATTCAATCTTTCTTGATTTCGTAATCTTGTAAAATAATTTGAACTATTTCTATTAACTTCAAGCTTCTTTACTTCCTTTTTTTTTTTAAGGATTGGGTTTCACTACCACTTTGGATAGTACACATTTGTACTAATTACATTAATTTATTAGGTGTGAGGAAGGTTGAATTTAAAGGAAGTGTACCCATATTTGTATGGAGGGCAAGTGGAAAACCATTTAGGGAAAAGAACCTCAATACACCTGACCGGTATTCAAACCCCGATCTTCCCGCCATCGGCAGACAAGTCTATTGCGAGAGTGACGCCTTAGACTATTCGATCACCAAAGAGGGGATTAACACTTTTTGGTTTAATCTGTTCGTCCAATTGACCTGAGTAGCCCCTTAACCTCTTTGTCCCTATCAAGAGTTTGAACTAAGTATTCTTATAGCTGTGGGGGGGGTGATTGTGTTGTCCAGGCGATGTTGGCAGTAGACAGGAGCTCAGTCAGAGGAGAGAGCAAGAAGATTAATTAGTGTTGCCAACTGCTGGGATTAGTCTCTAGAACCAGAAATATAACTCTACCTCAAATTATTTTACCCCAAAAACAAAATGATCCTTCGATCTAAACTGTACAGATTTACCTTTTCAAAATTTAATGTTGATGATTAGATATATTTAAATATTAAATACTTTAATAAAAAGAAAAACTGAGATAATTAGATTTAAATTTTAGGGTAGTCCCATAAATCTGCCTATTATTTAATCAATATTTTAGGGTAAAATTATTAAACTAATCAGTTGTTAAACATCAACCATTAAATTTCAAGCAGTTACAATTTCATAAAAAGTCATTCTAGAGGTTATGGATAAATACAAAGGTACATAATATCTATGCAATACAAAATCAGTTTCATAGTCAATTAAATCGATATAACAGTTTCTCTCATCAACTTATATAATAACATCCAATCAATCCCAATATACCAAATATTCTGTGTCTCTGAGAAGCGCATTAAGCGCCACTTGTCGCTTAAGATATGTTTAGATTACAAACATGCTCACTTCATGTTTATCTTTCCCCCAAGTGATTTAATATCAACTGGTTTAAGAATTTCAAAGGAAAATTATTGACAATATCATAAAACACGGAAAATGTTACAACCATCCCTTGGACTCTGTGAGAAGAGTAAACAGGACAAGCGTTCTCGTATGAGACCGAAATTAGCCGTGAGTCAACCTGTATAAGTAGCTACTATTTGATTTATTAAAGATAGTTATATACCGATAGTCTACACAGGCCAAACAGGATTTATTTATGTAAAACATTTAGTAAAATCCAAAGGCTACACGTAATAAAATTCCAGTTTTACCACCCTCGCCTAATTCATTTATGGACTTTTGTGTCTGAAATTGGTTCGTAATCTATATGAACTCGGGTGAGAGAGGGTGATGTGGACAGCGCAGTTGGCAACACTGACACAGACTGTGGTGACGCGACAGTGGCGCGGCGGAGCGCAGAAAACGGACGGCCCCCGTACCTGTATCTGCTCGAACGGCACCTCGAACGTGAACGACTCATTGTAGTAGGGGTTGAGTGTGCATTTCTTAATACTGGTCTTCTTCTTCTTGAGCCGCTTGCCGTTCTGCATCAGCGCGATCTTCACGTATGGATCTAAACGATAAGCACAGTGTAGGGTTACATAACAGTAGTGATAGGCTCAAGACACTTCATACCACTTCACACTAGGTTTCGTCATTTAATAATTCATCTCAGACCTTAGAACTCCCCACAAATTCAAGGTTCAGCATTTACATATTCATATCAAGTCATCCTTTTAACTGTTTCAAAACCCGATGTGAGACATACCCTCTTTTACTTCTCCATACACACAATGCTTACAGTTTCATAAAGCTGGTTGGCCCCTCACAAAGCGTTGATTAAAATTTAAAACATACATTTCTTGTTTCCTATATGTGAGGGACATATACTTCCAGGAGGAACCCAAAAAATACAAGCACACATTCTATTTCAAGATGAAAAAAATATGTATGAGCTACAACAATTTCTTGAATTGTTTAAGACTATATCCTGTTGATTTCATGGCTACAGCTGCAAAAACTCAATAAATAAAAGTTAAATAAACCAAGGCTTGAGGCTGTATTTTGATTTCTACGAGTGGCAGGCAGGCAACATCATAGAAACCATTAACAAAGATGTTATAAGCAACTAAATAGAAGATTTAAACTTTGTCACATTGATGTATTTACACATAAACACAATGAAGATTTGTCGATAATTATTTGGATCTATTAAATGCTACAGAATGTTCTAATTTAAATTTAACATCATGGAATTCAGTAGCGCAACAACTTACTGGCTTACTAATATAATTTTTATCACTATTGAAATCCAGGCATCAACAGCTGTTGAGTAATTATTGTAACTTAAGTATTTTGGCGAGAGAAATCAAATCACTTTTAATCATGGTGAGCTTATCATTCTAAGCTAGTGCTTCCCAAACTATTAAGGACCTTGACCCAATTTTTGAATGATAAACTTTTGCGAGCCACCCTAGCTTTAATGGTAATGGTGGAATGGGGGTATTTTTTTATTTTAACTATTTTTTTTTCCAACAGTTTTTTATTTTCAAGTTCATTATTGAATATAATTTCACAATAAAAACTGATCTATGTTTCATAATGAGTCGTGTTTGAAGGGTGCGATAGTTTTCAGATTATATCAATGACTCCATTGATGTCCACATAGGTGTGAGTAATTTTCAGGCGCAAGGAGGTTCAATAATTTTAGCTTGTTTAAATTTTTATTTTTTTATTTTACCTTCCCAATATTTTTCATAATTTTCTATTTTCAAATAGTAAAAAAAAGTTAACATTTCAAAAACTTTTCTCAATCCACCAGTTTGGGAATCACTGTTCTAAGGTAATTTTTTGAGGGGGGATAGACATGTCTATCCATCAGTGTGTGCATATGCACTCATGTCAGGGAACATGCCTGAAAGTCCTCCCACGTCCATCTTCTTCAGGTTCTTGGCCTCTAGAATCACAACGGTGAGTTTTCCGGCGGTGGGGACGTAGCGCAGCGAGAAGCAGATGTCTCCGAGCTTGTTATCCTGCGGGAGAGGAACAACCTTCCTAGTTCCAGAGTTTCCCCTCTGGGGGGCTACTTGGAGATACCGAACACAAACATAACCTCAAATTGTCATAACTCTGATCATTTTCAATTTCGCTGTAGTAAGAAAAAAAAATCCTCGTTTGGGGATGCTGAAGCATATTTAAACTTAATTGAAGTAGGGAAGAAAAAAATGTTATATTCAAGTATAAAATTATTCAAAAGATTTTTTACTTAATTAAACTTAATTATGGATTAAATAGCTAAGCTATTGTATTTGTTTGTTGCGGTTATAGCTGTATCTAAATATCAAATTCTTTAAATTGAAAAATGACACCTAGACACGGGAATCAAACCCGGGGCCTCTGGCTTAGTACACAAATGCTCTAACAACCACTGAGCTATCCAGGATTCATCACTTGCCCAGGGTCAATTCTTCACTCATATTTTAAGTCAGCGTCTGTCTGTAATTAAACTAAGTTAAAAATAAATTTGATAAAGTAGAAAATACTGTAACCTTTAAATTTACTCTTGTTTCAAAATCTATGGAAAAAACTATAGTGAGAATATTTCTGTTGACATAGTCAGTGCAGTAAATTTGAAATAATGGACTTGCACAGCACATTTTGGTGAAGCCACTTAGGTCAAACCGTGACCTACAGTTTGGTTCCAGATTTGAATCTTGATTAATTTATTTACAATTCTTTTTTGTTTTTTAATCCTTGCATGAAATATATAGAACAGATTTACTCTGATATGTTTGAAATTAGTGAAGGCTATAAAAGGATAATTTTTAAAAAATGATTGTTTAATTGATATTAAAAGGATGGATCATTCAAATGGTGTTGAAGTTATGAGATTTTGAGGTAATGCTCGTTCGTAATCTCTTGACTCCCAAGTTGATGTACAAGGACCTGTATCGAACATTGTTGGGTTGTAGCTATTAACTGGCACTGTATTTTTGTTTAAGCCTCCAGAATGGCATTATTGTATGAGAAAAACCTTTTTCTTAGTATAATATATATTGTAAACTGTATGAGATGAAGAGTTTAATAATGGCTGTGTTATTGAAAATTCATAACACCCATTAAAAAGTTATTAGACAAAAGTATATTGTGATTGATTATCTTAGTCTCAAACTTTGCATTTACTATTAAATAGTTTAAGGTTAAAATGTTTACAATTGTTAAATTACATTTAAAAAAAAGCAAGTGCCATGTTAATAGTATTTTTATTTTAAATTACAGACATCAACTATACTTTGTGCTTGGATTACAAGCAACAGAATTTTCTAAATTATTAGACATTTTAATAAAATAGTGTAATTATTATATGTGCGCGGTAACATTATTATTTAATGAAAAAGTAGCTTATGGATTTAAACTCACTTAATAGCCTTTTTCCTCATTTACTAATAACCCACTTTATATTTAGTTTCACTATGGTGTTTCATCAAGAGTCACCAAGAAAAAGTTATTTATATATTTAAATTATAGATGCGCCAATCCATTTTTTCTTGTTCATTTTATCCACAAATCCTGAATCATATTCTTCATTTTACCCACAAATCCAGGATATTAATATTGAAAAAAATGATAAGCATGAGAATATAATTATTCCGAATTGGTATGATTTTGTTTTCCCATTCAATTCAAAATTTTCTCCACTTTAATACCTAAGTTTCTATAGAAAATATAAATCATAACTAAATGATAACATTATTTAAATTGTTTGAGTAGTGAATTGACCCCCTCTATGGTCTTGTGGTCAAAGTTTACGACTACAGATCCAGAGCACTCGGGTTCGATCCCCGGGACTTTCAAAATTTTTATGTGAAGCAGTGGCTCTGGAACGAGGTCAATCTCACCCAAACGAGGGGCTACTTGAATAAATAAGTAGCATCTCTGGTCTAGAAAACTGAAATTAATGGCTGGAAGTGCTGGTCACAAAACACCCTATATCCGCAAAGTGTTTGCACTATCATCGCTAACAGTGGCAGTCGTTTGGTCGGTATGGCTCGATTACGGGCTCACGCCATGGAGTTTTTTTAAGTGGTAAATTAATTTAACGAGGTCATGTTGCTATGTTAGTTCTCTAATTATGTTCGACCAAACCACTGATATGCAGAATTATAGCTCTAAAAAATAATATTCAAATTAAAAAAAAAAAAACTTTAAACCTGAATGTACTTAAAAACTTTGTGTTTCAAAGGACCCATCCAAAGTAAAATTGCACATTTTAATTGTTAAATTTATGAAAAATAAAGTACAATAATACTTGATTATTCTGAAAATTCCTTAATTTTCCATTTGGTTATAATATGAAGTGTATAACTATATATTTTGTTGGTGTGTTATTTTTCTTGAAATAGTTGTGAGGGCTAATTTTAAGCTTCAATACTTTCTAATATCATCATCATCATTATTATGAACTGTGGCCGGGTCTGTTTTATAAAATGTTTCCACCACTCTCCTTATCTACTACCGTCTTTTGGCTTTCAGCCAATATGCTTTTTAATGTGAAGAGTTTAATTATGTTTTTTTAGCACCGCGTCTTACTGTCTATTCAGGTTATACACATATGTACTAATTACGCTAATGATTTAGGGATGTGGAAGGTTGAATTTAAAGGAAGTGTATCTGCATTTGTGTGGAGGGAGAGGGGAAAACCATTAAGTAAAAACCCCCCTCAGTACATCCAACCGGCATCCAAAGCCCGATCTCCCTGTCATTGGCAGTCTTGTCCAACACAATAGTGAGGCCATGCGGCCACCTAAGCAGGTACGAGTTTAAATTGTTTCACAATCTGTGTCATGTAGCTATAAACTTGTGCCATTAAGACAAACTGTACATTAATTCAAATCTAGGCTTTGATCGTTAAACTTTGAAAATTTGATGGACGGGAACATGCGTTGGTGAGTTTGTCATCAAACCCAGTCTCAGTTTTGTGCCATTATGACTGCATTGATTGAATGTATTTCAAACTAGGAAAAAGGCTAGGAAAAAAAATTGTTCATTTGACAACAGATTCTATTTTTGTGACTAAAGAGAAAGTTTATATGACAGAAATAACATTATTTTATAAAATGTCTAGTAATTAGGGAAATATTGCTTACGTATAGTATGTGGCCATAAAATATAACAAAGTGCAAATATAGTGTCAAAATATTGATTTTACAAAATACATATTAATAGCTATACTAAACACAATTATTGTAAACAAATCAAGAAAGTTGTTGTATTATTATGATATGTTTACATTGTGTAACTTTATTGAGAATATATTTCCACCGAGATGAATGTGGATCATTAAATACCTATTAAAACGTTTTGCCCATTTGAAATTAAATCTGTTTGATGCTCAAACAGGGTACACACCTCTGTTATTTGAGATTCAATGGAGGGCCTCGTGTGAGGCATGTAAATTTAAATGCAGTTTGGTATGCCAATTGTGTATACATGTCGGCGTTCAACATGGGAATATATTACCACATTCTGACACCAACATAAGATGTCTCATCAAACTTGTAGCAGCAATAAACATCATTTAACACCAAACATAAAAAAAATCATACTAATTTAAAACTCAACATGGGAAAACATTATTACTCTCTATAACTCAACATGGGCAAGTTTAATCAGAAATTCTTACTAGATCATGTTTAGTTATAATTTGGTGCCCAACAGAGGGCATTTTTCCTAAACTTTCTTTTAATGAAAGACATGTGTTATATTTTTCTACAATATAGTAACTAATTTTTGGGCATGTATGGATCACTATAATTTGATGCCAGACTTGTAGTTTCATAAGAAACCAGAGTTGGAACATGGCTAGCATGTAGTCTCAACAAGTTTCTTGATTTACCTTCTGTTTTCTATAACACATATTAAAGAAGTTCTCAAACTTTAGCGGAACTACAAGTTCAAATAACAGAGATTGTGTGTGTGTGTGTGTGTGTGTGGTTGTACTTCACTAAACAAATAAGGACTTTATTTAGCTACTGATTAAAGTGTTTGGTTTAGTTATTTGGATAGTAAGAATAGTGTTGTTTGAACCTTTGAAATTATTTCAGGATAATGACATACATATAAAAAAATATTTAAATAGCCATTTACAAACTCCACTGACTAGGGATTGTGTCTAACTTTAGGTTTGTTTAAATGGTTGCTAGAATATAGGTTTTTGTGGAAATGGTTTCATAAAAAAACAAAATATATATTTATCAAGGTCAGTGATCCATCATTGAGTAGTTGTAGTTGAAATTCCATTCAACAATAGTCACGTTTTTTAATCAAAGCTGGCTTGGCAGTGATTAGGTAAATAAATAGATTAACGTAAAATATAGATTTGTTTCAAAATACTTGCATTTCAATGACTGACTTTTTAAAATTAAAAAAACATTGATATAAATTGGTTTATCAACATGAAGACTATATACCTATTTTTTATGTCTAATCACCTTAGTAAAACAAAGGTATTTTAGTTTTAGTCCAATTTGATTGATAAACTGCAAAGTTTGAGAGTTTCTTTTGTTTTGTTTGTTAAAAAAAAGCAGTTAAATAATAATAAATAAGACGATCAAATCAACTAACAATTACCACAGTTACACAAACACTGACATTAAAACAGCAAAAAGTTAATTCAATTGTACAAAATTGGTTAATTAGCAGGAAGAAACTTGTTTTTTTTTTGCCATCACAAACTCTAAGAACAATAGAGAAATAATTTGTTTTGGATAAAAGAAACAGAACAGAAGCGTTCATAAGAACTTCTGTTGAAAAAAAAAACAAGTAAATTGTTTGGTCTAATTACTCCACAACATAGACTTTATTGCTAATTGTAATAAAAAATGTATAAAACTACATACGTCAATCCATTCTCACACACTCATACCAACTATGTGTGTGGCAACGTGGTGGTCAGCATGTAGGGTTGGTAGCTGAACCACTTCCAATCATATTTTGGAATAAATAAACACCTGCTAGTAAATAAAGTATCTATTAAAGCTATGATAAGTGCTATGGGGTATGAAATTGGGTAAAGTATTTGTACACAATAAACAACCATGAGTCAGCTCTTTATGTGCATGGCACAATTATAAGTTAGCTCTTCATTTGCATTGCGCGTTCATAAGTCAGCTCTTCATATGCATGTTATGTTCATAAGCCAGCTCTTCATATGCATGTTATGTTCATAAGACAGCTCTTCACATGCATGGTATGTTCATAAACCAGCTCTTCATATGCATGGTATATTCATAAGCCAGCTCTTCATGTACATGTTATGCTTATAAGCCAGCTGTTCATGTTCATAAGCCAGCTCTTCATACGCATGGTATATTTATAAGCCAGCTCTTCATGTACATGTTATGCTTATAAGCCAGCATATGTTCATAAGACAGCTCTTCACATGCATGGTATGTTCATAAGCCAGCTCTTCATATGCATGGTATGTTCATAAGCCAGCTCTTCATGTGCATGGTATGTTCATAAGCCAGCTCTTCATGTGCATGGTATGTTCATAAGCCAGCTCTTCATATGCATGGTATGTTCATAAGCCAGCTCTTCATATGCATGGTATGTTCATAAGCCAGTTCTTAATATGCATGCTATGTTCATAAACCAGCTTTTCATATGCATGGCATGATCATCAGTCAGCTCTTCATGTGCATGGTATGTTCATAAGCCAGTTCTTGATATGCATGGTATGTTCATAAGCCAGTTCTTCATATGCATGCTATGTTCATAAACCAGCTCTTCATATGCATGGCATGATCATCAGTCAGCTCTTCATGTATATGGCATGATCATCAGTCAGCTCTTCGTGTGCATGTTATGTTCATAAGCCAGCTCTTCATACGCATGGTATATTTATAAGCCAGCTCTTCATGTACATGTTATGCTTATAAGCCAGCTCTTCAT
This sequence comes from Timema bartmani, assembly GCA_902151455.1. Lineage (NCBI taxonomy): Eukaryota > Metazoa > Arthropoda > Insecta > Phasmatodea > Timematidae > Timema > Timema bartmani. Next base: position 143,540 of record CABFWB010000974.1, read on the forward strand.
ATGCATGGTATGTTCATAAGCCAGCTCTTCATATGCATGTTATGTTCATAAGACAGCTCTTCACATGCATGGTATGTTCATAAGCCAGCTCTTCATATGCATGGTATGTTCATAAGCCAGTTCTTCATATGCATGCTATGTTCATAAGCAAGTTCTTCGTGTGCTTGGCATGATCATCAGTCAATTCTTCATGTATATGGCATGATTATGAGTCAGCACTTCATGTGAATGGCATGTTCATGAGGTATATCTTCATACACAATACTTAATCATGAGTCAGCTTTTCATATGTATGACACAATTATGGCTCAGATCTTCATACACAACACACATTCATGAGTCAGCTCTTCATATGTATGGCACAATCATCAGTAAGATTTATGTGCACAACACACTCATGTGTCAGCTCAAGATTAATCACATGACCTTACACAACAATTAACCCAAAGGGTATGTCTTATGGAATTTGTTGGTTGTATTTATGTTTTTATTTCAGGTTTAGCATCCAACTTCTAACTAATACTGCTGAATATATGCTAAAAAATTATTACAATTTTAATTATTTTTAAGAATAACTTTAAATAAGTTTAATATTAGATATTAAATTAAAAGAGGGGTAGCGTTCACCATTATGTCCTTGCCTACTAGCGCTGATCTGAGGACGCTATTTACTCTAAAATAGACATCCCCACAACTTTCCGACAACAGTTTTATCTGACCAACTTTTCCACCAGTGCTTAGTTCTTGATTCCACACAGGGTAGATCATTGCATGAAGGTAGGCAAACACTCGTACTGTTAATTGTGCCTGACTAGTGAATATTAGAAGATGGAAATGATATTTGAGTTACGAATGTAGCCGCATAAAGTGTCATAGTCGTAAATTTGAAAAAATGACACCTGGGCACAGGCATATAACCGAAGACCTTTGGCTTAGCTTGCCAGTGATCTAACACTAAGATATTTAGGAGCCAACCTGTACTTAGAGTTGTTCTTCACTCAGCTTAGTTAGCTTAAGCCAGATTTCAGGTTCAATTTATGTGTCCAGGTATCATTTTTAAAATTTACAAATGGCTCATTATAGATATGAAAGGCCGAGGGAACTACCATATTCAAATATTGCTACATTAGACATGATAACTTCCCTGGAATACACTAAAGAGAATGTACAGAGTACAATAAAAAAAACTATATTAATTTAAAACGGTTATAAAATTGTTAGTCACAAGTCTATTAAAGCCAAATGACCATTACCAATGAATAAAATAAGACTAACTTATTTACTTTAATATATATTATTTTTTAACATTATTAAAGTTCGAGAAATAGTGCCATTTTTATTCTAAATCCTTGTCCGACAAATGTATGTAGAGAGGGAAAAAAAATCATAATAGTATTTGGTATCTACTTGGAACAGTCGATCTCAATGGTCTGGGGTAAAGTGCTCGCCTCAGGACCCGATGTTTGTGGATTTAAACCCAGCTGAGGTAAATAGATTTTTCTTGAGCGATAAAAATCCGTAGTACAACTTCCTTTAGAGGGTAAGTAAAGCCTTTCCATCGGTCCCATGTCGATTGTGGCGTATAAAAGAACCGTGTAAGTCATGTGAAAATGCCTTTCCCAGAAAAATTGGTAAGCCCTTTCGCTATCGCTCATAGAAATTCTTGTGTGCTGATATCATCATTCCGTTGAAAGAGTACATGTTAAATACCTTAAATAAATTAAATAAATACTTAGAACAATCAATTGGTATTATATTAATTAGTAAAACATTTTTTTTAAATGTTCGACTCATTCCAAAATAGATTGGGACACACAAAGTATTTTATGTTTCTATTTGTTTGCTTTGTGTTAAAATTATGTGAGCTCCTAATTTTGTGTTGAATTTATTACAGGTATGGTCAGGAACCTAGCATGTTAATCACGGAAGCCGAACTTGGTTTTGAACCTTCAACAGCTACACTAGTTTCTTATTTTTCATCATTATACACTTGGATCAAGGTTCGATAGATCTCCATTAAACTCTTTGTAAGTTACAAAATTTGTTAAATGTTGGAAAACTTAACTGGATTATACACTCCATCCACCCTGAAATGCTACGATCTTACCTTGAACAATTACACTATGGACCTATCTTATTGGTTTAGCCAGAGTTGAATCAAGCAAGGTAAGCTTGCTACCTTTGATGGTTAACCCTGGAAGGTTGCAGTCTTAACTTGAACAATTACACTTTGGTCCTATATTATAAGGTATACCAATGTGTGGCAACATTTTTGGGCTCCAATCGACTTAATAAATTATCAAAAGTCCCGCAATCACCCATTGTTTCTCCACTCTAACTTTATGTTTATGTTTTGTCTTTACATCTTATAACTATTCCTTTAACTCAATATTTTCTAAAATAGCTATGTTACCACCTTTAAAGAAAAAAATATAGAATAAATCAAATATTATTTAACAGTATTTGATATATTTGTGTATTTAAAGGACTTAAAGGGTGACTTTTAATGTTGACGTAGTTTTCTTAGTGATTGACTGAAAATCGCAGTGGAATATCAACCAGTCGATTGCTTTCGACCAGTTACCGACCCTTAAGGATAAACCATTGTTGAACCAAGCTAGTTAAGATTGCTACCTCTCATGGTGCACTGTTTTAGTGAGGCAATTTTGAACTTATTACGATCCTCCATATTAATTACAACAATGGCCAAAATATGACTTAGGTCTAACAACTACTTTCACTCAACAAACACAGCCATACAAAACAAAAACAATACAGGTTGACATAGAATCAGGTGCTACTGTGATATATATATATATATTTTTTTTTTCAAAAATTGGGATTCCTTATTTCTGAAATTTGAAAAGAAATAACTAAAACTGTTATTACTTTTGTTTTCATATATTCACCAAACAAAATATCTGAAAAATTTATATATTTGGTATTCTTTTACTAATATATCTAAAAAAAAATTCAATAAGTTGTGGTAAACGTAGTGTGAGGAGGGGTTTTTTTTTTCTTAAATTGGTGCATGAGTACGTTATGAAAAATAAAATAAAAAAATCTCTGAATTACTCTAGTTTTTAAACTGATGTCTAAATGTTGGCGGCCATGCCTCCAAGATGCAGAAGTGACACAGAAACAGCGCACATGCAGTGGCAAACAGAAAAACAGAAAATCAACAGGGGGGAAAAAAAGGTTTAAAAAGCCAAATAATCTTTACAAAATAAAGCAAAATAAAAGAGCCAAACAAGTCAAATAATGTTGGTATACTAAACAATTAAATTAAATCTAAAACTAAATTATTTAGAGTTTAGTTAGTATTTTATAATTCCATTGGAATAAACAGTAAAATTTCAAAATGGGAATTTCTTATTTTTATCAATATTTGTTAGTTACGGAGTATAAATATAATATATTATACATTAAAATAATCTATCAAAGAAATAATCAAAAATTATATTTATTTTGCATATATAATTTTAAACCAATTACTTGGGTGCCCAAATGGATAACATATTTACTGTATATTCCATTGAAACTTTAAATCTGTACACCATCTAATTTATTTTTATTATTTTTTAAAAGTATTTTCAAATAAACATAACTAAAGTTAAGAAATAAAAAGTGTGTTTTTTCGATACAAAAAATACTTACGTGTGTTTTAGTTTGTTTGATTTTTTTTTGAAGCAGCATGCAATTGGTTCGAAGGGCACAACCATATACATAGGCCAAAAGCAGAGCAGATTAAAGTTTTTTTGTTTTGTTTGGAGTTGGGAGAGTAAAAAAAAAAAGAAAGAGAAAGAATCCATGTAAATCAACTGCTCTGATTATTTGGATTTGTTACAAAGCTTAGCCTTGCGATATCTGCAGTTATTTTCTCATCATTATGTGACGTTGATTGATCTCAACATGAAACACAACTTCATATTGGTTTTATTAGGACACAATTTATGTTACATAGAAATAACATTTAGTTTTGATTTAGTTATAGAATTAGTGGATCAATTTAGCTATTCACTTTAGTTACAATTATTCTGCAAACTAATCTTTTTTAATTAAAATGTGCGCTCTATCTCACTTCAAGCTCATTGTGTTGCTAGCCTATTAACTTTGAACAGGATTAACAGTTTGTGTATTAAACATTGTTTTCCTGACATAGTCACATAATTAAAATATAAATAGAACAAATATTAGATATAAGAACTATGAAGATAATTTCATCACAGGGAAGCTTCTAATTGATATAATAAAATGTAGCGTCACAATAATGTAGATATTACAAGGTTAAGCAATTCAAACAATTATAAATAATTAGTCACTCAATTTGTTTAAGATGTTGTATCATTTTAAAATGTTACATTTTAGATTTCCAAATTATTAAACGTCTAAGAAATAAAGTAAAGCTAGATTAATTTTGTATTCTCAAAGCTCGTTTTCTATCTGTGTGAGGCTGTAAATAGTCCACCTTGGAAATATGTTCACACTAATGAGCACTTAGTCAAATGGGGGCCTGGATATATATTTAGTAAAGTAGTTGCTCTGAGCCTCAGAAATGAAATACCTTGAAATCTGCATTTAATGTTGAACAAGAAAGAAATGCTAACATATTTTTATTATGATGGTTTTGATCGGAATTTTGGATGATGTTAGATATCACCAAGTGAAAATGTAACAACTTATTTTAAACATGATACAACCTCTTACAAAATGCTCAAAAATTATGAATTAGATGAAACTAAATGAAACTATTGGTAATAATAATAATAATTATTATCATAAGTATTTCTTGTACTAATCATCCAAGGGTTCGATACTAATAAAGGGAACTTGTTAATGAACAACACAAGTGTATTGTTCTTGTACACCTTCATACTTACTATCAAATTCTTTGTTTGTTCCCTAGACTCTTTTGGGCATTTAATTTCAGAACTTTAAATAGCTTCCAATCAAATAAATGAAATAAAACTCCATTATTAACTACATAATACACTTAGTTTTACATTGAAAGAAAAATCCATTCAAAAAACTAAAAACTTTTAAATCTTGATTGTATCATTTTTATATCAAGCCCAAAAACAAAATCGGATCAGATTTTATTTTAGATGACATTAACAATAAAGCACATTGAATATTGTAAGATTATAAATTAATACTGAAGAATTGTTTGGTTTATGTATGTGTGGCTACATTCATCCATACACATTGAGTATGTAGACAGTTGCAAGCGGAACCCTTGGACACACCAAATAAAAACAGTCAAACATCAAACCGGCACAAAATAATGTTTCCTCGATGTGACAACCACGATAAGAATTAAGATAGTAAAAATAAAACCAAACCAACGCAACAAAAACTGGAGCATGTGACCGGCCAGAAAGATCCATGCAAATTGAATGAGTTTTTCTTTAGAAATAGAAGTAATGAATGCTTTTAAATAAAAAATTAAATTAAATTAAAAATATGATAAAGTTTTAGATTATTAAAACATGCATCAAAAAGAGAAGTTGTAGTATTAATTTAAATATAGAAATCCTACAGCTTACAAAATTGGATGAAATTAAGTATTGTATTTATAAAAATATTGCTATACCTCCATACTAAATTATTTGAAACCAAGGTTATTGTACAAAAGTACAAATTGACCTTGGTTCATATGGTCTCTATAGTCAGTTATCCAATCTTGGTGGTGTAGTCCGCTATCCAATCAAATCTCGTCCATCCGTTCAGATCTATATCATAGTCAGCTATCCATCCAATCTTGGTGATGTAGTCTCCTATCTGATCAAATCTCGTCCATCCGTGCAGGTCTTTATCATAGTCAGGTATCCAATCTTAGTGGTGTATTCCCCTATCCAATCAAATCTCGTCCATCCCTTCAGATCTATATCATAGTCAGGTATCCAATCTTGGTGATGTGGTCCCCTATCCAATAAATCTCAGGTATCCAATCTTGGTGATGTTCCCTATCCAATCAAATCTGGTCCATCCGTTCAGGTCTATATCATAGTCAAGTATCCATCCAATCTTGCTGATGTAGTCTACTATCCGATCAAATCTCGTCCATCCGTGCAGGTCTTTATCATAGTCAGGTATCCAATCTTAGTGGTATTCCCCTATCCAATCAAATCTCGTCCATCCTTTCAGATCTATATCATAGTCAGGTATCCAATCTTGGTGATAAAGTCCCCTATCCAATCAAATCTCAGGTATCCAATCATGGTGATGTCCCCTATCTAATCAAATCTCGTCCATCCGTTCAGATCTTTATTATAGGTATCCAATGTTGCAGATAATACCACCAGTCTAATCAAAGTGCGGTCTATCGCTTTATTCACAGACTATTACGTGTTATTAGGGAAGGTTAGACCTCAAAGATCATAAAGATAGAGTAATCACAGTCATCATTGGTCAGTTATTGTCTAAAGGGCGAACACATGTATGAAACATATGTTTAGGAAAGAGTTCCATGAACCTAGTTAAATTTCTTCTTAAACCTACAGGTCGAAACTAATGAATCCAATTTAAACCCGAATTATATCTTCCCGTGAAGCAATATTAATTCCAACAATCTTGTAAGCTTGGTGTAAAGAGTGAGACAAGCGTTAAAGAGCGCACATCACAAGAGCCATATTGGATTCTACCATTCCATGACCCTACCAGCATTCAGGTCTTGGTTTGAGGCTAGAGTGTCAGAATGTAGTGACCAAACTTTGTTTTACACGGGGAGACAATACAACTTCTATACTGACTGCTCACCTTGAAATAGTATGTTCAATTCCCAGGTATAAAAGTCACTCGTGGCCTCAATTTGTCATTCCCCCCCCCCATGGGTTAGGAAATAAAGAATGAAATTAACACATACTCAATTTTTAGCCAAACTAGTTGTTTTGAAAAATATAAAACAACACACTTGTGTCTTGTTAAGATTCGACTATCAAACGGGTGGTATTTTATCGTTTTGGGCTATTTAAAGCTTCTTGACATACATTATTTTGACTAAGATTGATAAGTTTTTATGTCACCCAATCAACTCAAAGCGGCTAAATGTTGACATTGGGATTACATTTTACCCCATTTGACCTGGCTTCATGCACAGTTCAGTTGGTACTGAATTGTTCTGTTTCCAGACAGTGATGTATTCTGGTAAACAAATCTTTTGATATGAACTATAAGAAATAACTTCCCATCTAGCTACCCTTGCATCCACCATTTTATAGCTAGCCTTGCATCAACTACCATATAAGTACCTTTACATCAAACAGTGTATAGCTAGCTAGCCTTGCACCAACTATCATATTAATACCCTCAAATCAAACATCTTTGGATCAAAAATATCAATATCTTTGCATCAAACATCTTATAACTATCATTGGATAAAACATATCACTATCTTTGCATTAAACATCTTATAACTATCTTTGTATAAAACATATCACTCACTATCTTTGCATCAACCATTATATAACTAGCCTTGCATCAACCATCATATTAAATCTGATCCTTGCTTAGATTTTTCTTATGTTAAATGTTTTTGAACCAAACAATTTATTAATTTCAATTCAATTATTTGTGACTCATTGAATCCTTGTTCTCAAAACCTGTCTATAAGAACAAATATTTTCTAAAATTATTCCTGCCACAAACCATAGCCCATATAACCTGCTAGATTTTTATGACTAACAGATGTATTTATTCAGATAAAGCATACTTATTATCAGGGCCACCTCAAGGAAAAAGTGCCCCTTTGAGGCCAATTATGTTGTCTTAAAAATAAATCTATAATGTTGTTTACAAGAGAATAAATAAATTTCTTAGGCATACATTTTATCTTTTTACAAATTTTTTTTAGCGTTTAAATATAACTTGTGACACTGTTAGGACTATAATGCTATGTACAGTTGCTGCACTTGCTTCTTCGCATCTGACACCAAACTGCAGGATTCTTGTAATGTTGCGTTAAATCGTGTAAAAACCCGGGTGTTTCGTGAAGTGTTAATGGTTCTGATTTCTTAATTGCATTAAAGTCAAATCCTCGATGGCTGTACCTAAACTTTCAGTTATATTTTGCGTCTTTGGTTAAAAAAATGTAAGGTTCTTAAGTATTAATATGGCCAGCTTACAACTCTCTTAATAAAATACAACTTAGAAATGTGATTGTGTTTCGACGAAATGTTCACAACTGAATTATCTTAGCTGCAAAAGTTGTTTAATCCTCTTGAACCAAAGAAACTGGACCGCCTTGTCTCAAATAAGGTTGGAAGATAAATGTATAAGGAATTAAAAAGTGATAGTTCAAGGTTCTTAATTTTATTCTATAATATTTCTCGTCGCAATTATACAGACATTTGAATACCGATCATCTTGTCAATATATATTAGGTCTATAACAGAGTATAAAAAATAATTTTACATAGCTTGCATAAAAGTACGATTATTTAGCAAAAATCAAGAGAAGCCACACTCAACGAACATCCATGAATTTTTGTGTCATAATTATTTCCTTTCAAGATAATAAGGGGCCATACATGTATTATGTATTGGGGGGAGGGGTCCATCTTAGCGTTACACTGGGTGACATGGGGGATGGGGGGGATTTAGGCTGGTGTAATGTAATGAAGATGTTAAAAAAATGATCAAGTCATGTATAAACTTAAGATTTTTCACACTTTTAAAATAATGTTTTTTGTAAATACAAATAAAACTGTTTGGCTAGAAATTGCATCCTCTATTCAAAATCCTATTTATTTTAAACTTATGAGGTCGGCGTCTACTAAGAAGAAGCCCATTCAAAAAATGACATGAGGAAAACTGTTGAAACTGGAAGCGTTACATAACTTAAGGGGGGGTTGCCAAAGCATTATGTGGAGCGTGATATGGGGAGAGCAGGGTCAACAAAAAGGCATAAAATGGTGTTGCGTAGTACATTTATGGCCTCTAAGACCGCGTATGAACCAAAATTCTGTGGAAAGGTGTGTTTTCCCTGATACAAATCATACTTTTGGTGGCTCTAGCTGTTTATATTCATGGATGTGAAGCTAGGTCTTTCCCTCTGTGCCAAAATAACAAATTGAGAGTTTTTGAAAAAAGGGTTCTTAGAAAGATATTTGAGTCTAAGAGGGATGAACAAAGAAAGAGAATTGAGAAAGTTAAATAATAAAGAACTTTGTGGTTTGTATGCACCTCCAAACAAATTTAGGATGATCAAGACTCACAAGTTGAGGAGGGGTGGTCATGTGGCACGTGCGGGTGACGAAAGGCATGTACACAACATTTTAGTTGGTAAACCTGAAGATACAAGACAATTTTAAAAGATTGAAAGGTCGATGGGAATATAATGTGAAAATAGATTTGAAGGAGGTCGGGTTAGGGATTGGATGGAGGTGTCTTAGAATAGAGTTGAACGGCGAGCTTATCTTCTGGCGGCCTTGAACTTTCCAGCTCTGTAAGACCAGAAAGCTATATTTTGCAAAGATGGGCTATCAAAATAGTTTTCATGAAAAATATGATTGAAAGCTTCATAGATGTAGTCAACAATTGACTCCACTTTCTCAAGGGATTTCTCCCCTAAGGCTGTGTTCTTCAAACTCTTTTAAGTTAACGGCACACTTTAACAAGCTTACAGTCAACCGTCGGTGGTCTTGGGGTATAGTTGTCGCCTCAGGACCCAATGTTCGTGGGTTCAAACCCAGCCGAGATCGACGGATATCACTCCCGGCAAAAATAGGCTGGCCCTCTCGCTCATAGAAATTCTCGTATACTGATATAATCAGTTGGTTCAGAAAGTGCACGTTAAATACCTCAAATAATTTTTTTATAAACTATCCTACATTTTTTTGCGGCACACTGTTTAGTTTTTGGCACACGTCGACACAGGAGCATAAAATAGATTACATACCCAGTTCAATGATTATGATTAAAATGTTCAAATATTAAAGGTTAAAGTTATTTTTCTGTGTCCAATTTTTTAACATTTTGAAACATTTTGATCAAACCATAAGTAATTTGGGTAAACTAAAACTCTTAACTTTGTGTAAAAGCTTTTGATTTTCTCAGATATATTAAAAATATTAGTTAAGTTCAAGTAAGTAATAAATTTGGACAACGCATGGCTGCTGCTTGTACCAACTTCATTTGTGTTCTAACTGAACAGCGATGCTCGGTGCTCTGGGCTTGGCCACACGGCACACCTAATTCGCCGCCGTGGAACACCAATTCCTTTGTTGAACACTGTCCTAGGGTACACATTATCAGTCTTTCTATAAATGAAGTGCTAGTGCGACACGCAAATATCATCCATTACGCGCACAGTCAGTAAAATTAAGATGATTACCGCACCTTCTTGTGTTTATTGATGCAGATGTTTACTCGCATAAATAAAAACCTAACAAACTATGGCCACAGAAATAATGTTTCTAGCTGGACCTTTAGTCTCTTCGATGAAGTTTGCTTTTCACACCAGCTAAGGGTTTTGCAAGATGGACAATCTTCGAGGGGTACGAAACTTTTATCCGAATTTCATGTAGATATTTGAATGGATTACCTCTCGCAGTTTGAGTATTAACGATTGAGGATGGATCAAAACATGCATCACAGGCGCATGCCTTGTAAAGAATGACAACACATGATTTCATCTATTTGCCAGAGAATCAAACTTACTTACCCTTTCAGAATAATTTTATTCTTTGGAGCGAGCCTTTTTTTCTCTCAAAATCCAACATGGCTACAAATGTGATTTGCGCTCTTCCAATCAATTAATGTTAAGAATATTAATGGAAGCGTTTAGATTAAATAAAATTTTATATGCATGTATAAAATATATATATCTTCAAAAGTTAAAATATATATTTTTACCATCACATACAAACAGAAATATAGTAAACTAAATATAAATTATAACCAAATGAATGTCAAAATAGAAGCAGATATATATATAATATATAATGTATAATATATAATGTATAATGTGGCAAAGGTCTGGTGCAAAGCATTCAGTGTGTTAGTGGTTAGTACAAAATAGTATTTATGACTGAAATGAAAAACAAACTAAAAATAAATTGTTTTTTCTGAATATGTGTATATATGTAGGAGAAAAGGTTTGAATCTAAAATCAAGGGGGAAAATTTTCAGATGCTCTTAGTGTGAATAAAATTGAGAGTAGTACATTAATTAAAATAAAGTGGATTGTCATGTTTGAATATCATGAGACAAAGTCTATGTATTTCTTAAAAAAAGGGTGATAGATTTATTTTTTTTGCAGGAATTCGCTAATAAGCCTTGGGTTTTTTTTTCGCCAATCACATTTTGTCAACCTGAACATTAAAAATAAAATTGCATTCTTGTGAAAAATAAGAGATGAAAATTTTATTGTTTATATTTCAGTCATTTCAAATTTAAAATAATATTTTTAAATAGTACTCAAGTTTTGTCATTAGAACAAACCAGAAAATCTGAATAATTTATTAAACTAACAAGAATTACATGGAGATATTTAGTCTTTGGATTGATATGCCAAACATTACTTTAGATTTATTTCATATCTAAATAATTCAAAATACCGGTACCATTTTTGTTTTGTTTTTACAACAATAACTTGAGCTAAATTTCTATTTTATATTACTAATTTTATACTAACTTAAAAGTAATAATTAAATTATATCAATGGTTCATTTATTTTTCAAGCAAGCAAATATCAAAGCAATAAAATATTTGATACCACACATATTTAATATTATTGCAGCATTTATAGTCATTTTATAATACTATTTGTGCAGAACCAAACACATTGAACATATTTTTGAAACAATATCTTCATAAGACTAAAAATGAAATCTGTTTTGTTGAAATTAAGTTTGATTCTAAATACATAATTGAAACCATATTGGTATAGTTGTATAAAAAGTCAATCCAAAGTTAGGAAAAATATTAGTACATTTTCATTACCTATATTTTATTGTTCTTATGAAAAAAAAAGCTACAATAAACTTTAAATATATAAGGTTTTCATTTTCAGTTTTTCATACAAGAAAATTCTAGAAAATGATTGTTTATTATGATAAACAAACATATTCGGTGATCTTAACAATCTTTTGTGACTGAAATCGTCTCTTCAACCCCAAAAAACTTACAAAATGGCGTCTGATTTGAAGGCTAGCTACAAACAAAACCTTAGTCTTTAGTTTTATTAATACCTGTTCAATTATTCTATGGGGACCTAAACAATTTAAGGCCCTTGGCTCTGTCGAGAGTGCAAGTCTAAAACCTACTTTGTGGGATGGTGGGCGGGAGGGTGAAATGCATGGCGTGGATTCAAAACCGACCAAAGTATCCTTCCACGCCAACAAGAAGAGATGGATCACGAAAACCATAGATGGCGCTAGCTACCGGACAGGTCTTGCGGAGAAATCATACGTTTGGAAATATCAGTTTTCTCGAGAACGAGTGAAATGTTTATGTTAATATTTTCAACACCCCTTCTAAGATAATGTATCGATGTTTATTAATTGTTACATTTTCTTAATTTGTGTTATGAAGCTAGCAGCTTTCTATTGAAAAATGTCAATTTTATCAATATTTGATCACTGTTAAAATTATAGAGGTGGTGTGTATATAAAAAGTAAAACTTAATCAACATGCTTCTATTCTTGAACAAACCGTTTCCGAAAAGAAAATTGCAAAACAATAAAAATTCTTGAAGATAACAGGTTTTCCCCATGGCTCTGCATTTACACACCAAATGAAAAGGGCCAATCGCCTTAACTAAATTTCAAAACAACATTAGTGATTAAATTAAACATAATTTTAAAATCAAATAGATTTGTTTCATTAGGCAATTATTTGTGCTGACGGTTTCTAAGACACACTTTTTTTTTTATAAATATATGACTAACAAAATATTTAAGAATAAAGAATTTTATATTAATAATCTTGGAATATTATAATCCAACATGAGGTTATAAATAACTCTTGACAGACAAATGTTCAACATTCATTACCAAATTTTTTTTCAAAACTTTGCAGAAGTTGTAAATTTGAAGATTTAAAATATATTTCTCGGGTTATAAAGGGTCTGAATGCTTGGAAATTAAGTTCTTGTTGATAAGATTAACTAATATGAAGCACAAATATGAACGTAATATCACACATTTATTTTGTTTAGGAGTTCATAAGTAATACCGGTAACAAAATAACATATTTGGAAAAACCTTAAACTCATTTGTGGAGTTAATAGTTCTTGGTTTATTAAATTTTAGTTTCTAAAATTGTAAAACTGTAACTTATTATTTCAGCTACTAAGGTACTTATGTATATTTGTTTACTTTCATCATGTGTCATTTCATTTACATATTTGGACCCCAAACTTATTTTTAGAAGACATTTTACACAAAACCGATAATGAGTGAGATTATGTAATATTTTACATTATTTCTCATAAAATAATAGTGATGTATTCCCATGACAGTTTGGAGTGAAATTATCTCTGCACCTCCTTAAAGTGATCTAAAAGAAACAATTCCGCTAGTTAATTTTCCCTCCACAGTTATTGAAAATTCCCTCGAGCAACTCTGACTGAAAATGTAAAAATTAAAAGCCAGAAGTAATTGGAGTTTTTAATTTTAAAATACATTGTAACTTATTAAATAAAAATATATCAGGAAGGAAAATTCCAACAACTAAAGCTGTACGAAGTTAGAATTTGAATGACGATTTTATCCCAATATGTTTTCACGGTTGAAATGATTTCCAAATGTCCCGGCACTATAGTATCCTTGTCACTTTCTGCAAGAAGAGAATAGTGGGATCATTCGGGACCTCTTAAATAATAAATTTAAAATCCCAACAATCAAAGATGAATGGATAAACATTTGACTGACAACTTGGTTTTCACAGTTAAAATAATCTCCAAATAAATGCCTCATATCTAAAGCATCAATTATCTCCTCCATTACACTTTCTGGAAGAAGAACAGAGCTGAAGCATTTAGAACCTCTTAAAGATGAAAACTATATAAAGTAAAAAAAATCCCATTCCGACAGTCAGAAATTAATGAAAAAAACATTTGACTGGCTTATGTTTTTACATTTAGAATTTTTTTCCAAATGCCCCATCTCTGTAGCATCAGTTAGCACCTTGCCGACACTCGCTGCAAGAAGAGCAAACTAGAATGAACAGTTTCTGTTAGATCACCCTCAACGCCCCCCAGATTGTTTTGTACACCTTACCTGTCCTCCCTCCCCCTCGACGCTTTGAAGCTCCTTCCAATCCTCTATAGTCTGTGCCAAGTCAACCTGGCACAGCGGTAGCTTCACCTCACCTATCTGGTCATGTTTGGAGAAACGGTCAAAGTCGAATATGGCGAACACCAGTGTTTTATTCATTGCCTCGGCATATGGAACATTCTGTAAAGAAACACTAAGGTAAAGAAAGCTTTCTTGAAGGTGAAGGTCCCTAAATGTAATGTTGGTTAAGGTAAAACTCTCTTGAGGGTGGATGTGATTAGATATAATGTTGAGAAGGTGATGGTAATTAAATACAATGTTGAGAAGGTAAAGCCCTCTTGAAGGTGAAGGTCACTAAACATAGTGTTGACAAGGTAAAGGTCACTAGATGTAATGTTGACAAGGTAAAGCTCTACCTTAAAGGTGAAGGTCTCGTTAAAGACAGGGCTGAGGGTCTTCCTGTGGACCTTAGTCTCGAACTTCTTTTTCTTGTCTGGGAGCAGGTAGACCTTGACGTACGGGTCCGACGTCCCTCCCATGTCTAGGGCCGGGAGGTCCTCCGCTTGGATCACGGTCACCGACAAACTGTTCGAGTTGAAGTCATACTCCAACTGCAACAATCAGGTGGGGGAGCTGAACTCGAGGAGACCAACCACACGCAATGCTGGCAGTATAAAGTAGCGAATAAAAGGGGACAGCTTTTTGAAACTGGCTCATGTCTACCTTGCAGCTTCACATTTGGCTTAGCCTTATTCTGAGTATGCAGAGGAATAATTATGCATTGCCTGATAATGGTTGATAAAAACTCTTAGATCAGGATAAATTAATATTTGGACACAGAACTTAGACTTTATACTCATAGAACGTCATTGCTTTCTAAGTACAAGACCACGAGTGTCCTGCACAGAACAATTCCTCCAGAAGATGTGATTCTATGTTAAAGACTATTTAAATTGATCTATTTCTTTAGGAGCTCTCAAAAATATTGTTTACGAATAGAAATGTACTCTAAGAGCCGATTTGGTTAAGATATTCATTACTATAAATAATTCCCGGAGGAACAAAGCCTCACAAGTAATGATCTAAATAGTTCCAAAGGTTGTTCACAGAATAGTTCCGGTGACGAGCCTCCCTCACCTTGTACTGCAACCTGCCCAACTTGATCTCGCTCTGCTTGCTCTCTGCCTCGTCCGCTTCCTCCTGGTTCTCCGTCAGCTCCTCCATGTCAGGCTGCACCTGCAAGTGTAATCCACACCGCGTCATCCCACAAGACTGAGCACTGGCACCAGCATGCGCCTAACACCCTCAGGTGCTTCGACAACCATGTGTGTATTTTAGCACCTTGGATCGGATCCTGACTCCCACAACCTATCGTCTTACAGAATCAAGCAGTGGTACCTGCTTGCGCCTAACACCCTCAGGTGCTTCGACAACCATGTGTGTATTTTAGCACCTTGGATCGGATCCTGACTTTCACAACCTATCATCTTACAGGACCAAACATAGGTACCTGCTTGCACCTAACACCCTCAGGTGCTTCAATACAACCTGCGTGTAGTCAGCACCTTGTAATAAGTGCATGCCTGATGTTAGTTTCTCACCCGGGCTACATCTATGACAACTAACACTTAGGGCCCTCAGCGTCATCAGGCAACGCTCCTGACAAGCTATCTAGTGTCCTCAGCCAAAGAAGGAACTTTGATAATATATTTTAATGACAAACCTAGATGCTTCAACACCCAAGGGTCGCTAGCAAGCAGTATGTATTTAATTTCAATCATACTAATGTAAAGACATGGTCTTAATCTGAAATAAGCTTTCAGCAGACCGGTTTGTCTGGATATCCGTGAGGGGCAAGCTCTGTCTAGGGTCTGTGTTTACACGATGCTACTAAAGTAATTGAGGACTGATGTACAGTAGTGCGGCGAGAAATGTTCAGAGGATGACTCACATAATTGGTTCTCTTTTTAACTCTGGAAGGTTTTGTCAATAGGTGCGTCTACGCAATGCAACATCAGTTGTCTACATTACCGAATGTTAGAGTCTTGGGATATTAATTTTTTATGTTATCTGTTTTATTTAATATATTTACAAGTGTGGATAAAAGGTTTTTATTTTCAATATTAGCTATAATCCAACTATGCATAGCTTTAACTTGATCATTTACCGGGATACATCATAATTATTTAATGATAGTTTTTACTTTGTCTACGGCTTCAAAATATAATTAAAATAGTATTTTTATGTATCGTACCTTACTACACATCCAGTTTTAACAAAGTTTTGTTTTTTAGTTTAATAAATATGTTAGATTTCATATATTATTTGCAAATGTCCAAGATCTTAGTTGTTTTTTTTTTATGGATTGAAAGTAGCATTTTCACCCGAACTAACATTAACTAAGTTACAAGCCATTTAATTCGAAGTTTTAGAGATACAATGTAAAAGAGATGCAAGTGTTGCTTAGCTAGTAGCTGTCAGCCAGAAACTAACCAGTACTTTAGTAGCGTAGTGTAAGTATGGTCCTAAGTGTTGCTTGTCTTAACGTGACGAGACTTGGGGACATTAACTTTTACTAATATACATTCTGGATGGGATATCTACTACAGGCCATCAATGGAATTAATTGAATATCAATGTAACTGAATCGATTTACAGGAGCCATCTTTTCAAGGTAATCAGCACCTTGGGAGAATTTAGTTAATGTGTGGCTGAAAAATTGAAAGTAAAAAGTATTGATCATATATTTGAGCAAAGCACAGCTTCAATCATTTCTAGAGACCATCTTGTCTTTGACTGCAAATATATTGCACACAAAGATTAAGGGCAATAAAGTATTTTGATGGACTACAATAGCTGCATGCTTAAAAATAAGCCTGCACTATTATTTTTTTTTAGAAGGTTAAAAGTGTGTTTAGAGGGTAAAGTCAACATGAATTAAAGAATGAAGGTGAAATAATTTTATTTTAATTGCTAGAGATATCCCCTCACTAGCAAATTCAATCAAACTTAAATTTTAAAGCTAACTAGTAGATTTAAAATGTGTGCAGTATTCTAAACGTCTAAGAAATTGAAGCTATATCTAACCTAAAGATCATGCTGAAAAAAAGTTGGCATATGCTCTGCGAAAGTTGTAATTAGTTTCTAGATCACGCAGAAGTCCCGTATTCTATCTGACACAGATGACCATAGGCTCAGGGCTCTTGTAGACAAGGTAATTCTGTTAGATAAGTATTTGTTTAGAACATTATAAACATCATTTTCAAGAACTAAACTAGGTATCTCAAAAATAAGGGTATGCTTTCAGTGAGAATTTAAAAAAATTAGGAAATCTCACCGACAAAGATGTTGAATCATGTGTCTTTGTGAAGGAATATTAAACGACCAAATGATTAAGTTTACCACATTAAGAAGACTTAAGTTGCATGTGCTCATTTATTGGTATTTAGGATGAATATAAATCAAAAGTCTAAATTTATACTATAGAAGAAATCGATTAGAAAATAAAGACTAAAAATAAAATGTCATCTAAGAAACAAGACTTTTTATAAACTCAAAACTTGAATACCAGCGTATCCTAATTATCTGAGATTTCTTCCTTCGTGTCAATTAAAAAATAAAAATAAAATGTGGAAATAAAAAGCTAAACTTTATTAAACCAGAAAACAATTTTGTGCCAGCGTATTTATTTTTAATTGCATGTGTTCCTATTAATTTCAAAACGAGATGACACAGCTTCCCAAATTTGTCTACAGACAAAAGGGATTTTGGATGTTCCTGAAGGCCCACAAAACTTACCTTTTGGTCTTGGAACACATGACCTTGGATTTTTTCTTAAGGTAATCTCATTCCAACTAGGTAACTAAGAGGTACACTATTCCAGCATCCTTCATTACATGTGGCACGATCAACCTAACGACGACCCGGTGTCGGCAGTAGAAGGTCAACGTCAACAGTCGAACAAGCACGTAACAATGGCATGCCAGGTCTTCTCCCTCAAAATAATTATCACAATTATTTAACAGATCATCAGAATAATGTTTCTGTGTCCATATAGGAATGTCGGTGTTGATGCAGGCATATTCCTAAGGACGTGTCTTTATTAGTGTGCTGCTAGAAAAGTTTTGTTAAAGAAATTTGCATAAAGAATAGGGGGAAAGTCAAACTACACACATTTTCAAGAACAACAATTTATATATCTCAAACACCATAATAACCCCCCACCAAATACTTTTTTTTTAATTAATCTAAATATGACAGAGTCCTCTTTTAACTAGAATTCGAAGTCCATTAGAAAGGCTTCATGATTGTTTAACAACTGGTAGCACTAACTCTATTTTAGTTAAAATTGGACTTTCCCATATTTCCCCTGTACCCTTCAAATTACTTTATGTAGGTGTCCCTACAGGAGCACATTGACATTTATTAAAAGAGTTTTTTTTTTGTATCCTTAATGTGAGTGTTCTTGTTTGAGTCCATTTAAAGGAATTGGTCTTTTTATTTTTTTTAATCATTCTAACTGTAGTGTCCTTATATTAATGTCCTTAGGGATGTTCCCACACTAAAGCGCCTAAAGGAGAGGATCCTCGCAGAGTGAGGGGTCTGAAGGAAATGTTCTACAGTGTACTTGAAAGACATTATTCATAGAAGCGCCCTTACAAGATTGTCTCAACACGGTATTTTCGACTGGATTGCCAATTATTTTGAAGGAAAGGGTGCCCTAACATAATGATTGGTAAAAAACTAATCATGCAGAGTTTTTGGAAACAAATATAACTAACAATATTTATCCAAACAGAATTTTTTAATTTTATTTTAAAAATCCAAGTTTTGTCTGAGGATCTAAAGAGTAAATTTAATGTAAATCTTCTAAAGGACTCGTTTTATAATCCAAGTTTCCCACAGACACAGGAAGATGCTGACCAAACATGCAAGGCCTCCTTGGCGAACCACCAAGAATCTAATTGCCAAATGAAGGGTGCTGGAAGGTGTATTAGGTTAAGTTCAGAGCCAGGGTACCTTCTCCTTGTAGGCCGAACCCAGCAGCTGAACAGACTTGAGGTCAACACCTCCCTTCCCTTTCTTTCCATCCTTGGAGCGTCGCTTCTTGCAGCATCGTCGGATACAGCACACGCAGATACACAGGAACACCAGACAGATCCCTGAAGCAATAGACACGTGCTCGAATCCCGTGGTATGCACGAGATTTGAGATTCATAAAAATCTCAACAATAAAAAAGAGGCTCTAATACAATTATAAAGACCTTGACTTTATATAACAATTTTAAGCAATATTGTTGAAAGAAATTTTTAAAAAAAACTGTTTAGCTGGGAGGTTAACAAAATTGTTGTATTTAAATAATAATTATTAATTTATGTTTAAAAATAATCTCTTTGTTGTTCATGATGTAATAGACATGGCAAACAAAAATATAACAATGTTGGTGGCATCAAGCCTTCAACAACTTTTATTTGAATTAAATTTTAAATATTTTCACTTTCACTAAAAAGGTAAATTTGAGATTCGAAAGAAAATGGTAAGATTCTGATTTTAACAATATCCACTATATATGTTGATGGTTATTAGACTAGTTAATGGAGACCACTGGGACTAAGACCTACACTGTATTCTGTACCTACCAACAAAGATGTCAGGGTTTGAACCCTGGATACACGTGACTGTT